>CM064553.1:1486386-1609658 GCA_032716605.1 Paralithodes platypus | reverse complement strand
GTTCTATAAGACTGTTGGAGCTGCAACATACTGCCCTAGTATATTATATAAATACATTACAACCAAATTAAACATCATTTTTATATCATCACAAACCTACATTAGTATTGCCTTGCTGTTTATCATATATGTTGACGGCTCCAACTTCCTTAATAAACTTTTTAAAATGTGCATAATAAGTCTACACAAAGTTAATCTCATCCAAACTAAATGTGTAATTATATAATCGTCCAGGTTATCATATTAACCCTTTATTAAATGATTATGGATTTGTTGTCTGGCTAATATTAGACGATTGTATTCAGATTAGGACGTGTATATGGAAGTCGGAGGATTGAGTCTATATACAGTATATACCCATTTAATTCTCACAGATTCTTCCTAAGCTGTATAAAATCGTCTAATGATAGCCAGAATAAACGGTCAGAATGCGTCATGATCCTCAACAGTACACTTCTAATCAGGGTATCAAACGAAAGCTGAATCCAGCATGTTTATCCTTTATTGTTGTAAATGTCAAGACAAAATTACGGTTTATAATTAAAATTATGTCTACCCCAAAACAATGCTATTTCATATATTTTCTTGCATCCTTCTCATTTCCAGTCATGTCTTCAAACAAAATTTCTCTGATTTGACATATAGCATTTTCTTTCCATATTCTAAATCAAGAAATTCATACAAATTCATATGGGCCACAGTTTTATTCCCGGCCTTGCTCTTCTCTCCCAAAGTGTCTCTCAATAACATACAACTCAAGCATGCTGGGTTAAAGTGTCTCTCAATAACATACAACTCAAGCATGCTGGGTTAAAGTGTCTCTCAATAACATACAACTCAAGCATGCTGGGTTAAAAGTGTCTCTCAATAACATACAACTCAAGCATGCTGGGTTAAAGTGTCTCTCAATAACATACAACTCAAGCATGCTGGGTTAAAGGGTCTCTCAATAACATACAACTCAAGCATGCTGGGTTAAAGTGTCTCTCAATAACATACAACTCAAGCATGCTGGGTTTAAAGTGTCTCTCAATAACATACAACTCAAGCATGCTGGGTTAAAGTGTCTCTCAATCACCTACAACTCAAGCAGCCTGGGTTAAAGTGTCTCTCAATAACATACAACTCATGCATGCTGGGGTAAACTGCCTCTCAATAACATTACAACTCAAGCATGCTGGGTTAAAGTGTCTCTCAATAACATACAACTCAAGCATGCTGGGTTAAAGTGTCTCTCAATAAACATACAACTCAAGCATGCTGGGTTAAAGTGTCTCTCAATAACATACAACTCAAGCATGCTGGGTTAAAGTGTCTCTCAATAACATACAACTCAAAGCATGCTGGGTTAAAGTGTCTCTCAATAACATACAACTCAAGCATGCTGGGTTAAAGTGTCTCTCAATAACATACAACTCAAGCATGCTGGGTTAAAGTGTCTCTCAATAACATACAACTCAAGCATGCTGGGTTAAAGTGTCTCTCAATAACATACAACTCAAGCATGCTGGGTTAAAGTGTCTCTCAATAACATACAACTCAAGCATGCTGGGTTAAAGTGTCTCTCAATAACATACAACTCAAGCATGCTGGGTTTAAAGTGTCTCTCAATAACATACAACTCAAGCATGCTGGGTTTAAAGTGTCTCTCAATAACATACAACTCAAGCATGCTGGGTTAAAGTGTCTCTCAATAACATACAACTCAAGCATGCTGGGTTAAAGTGTCTCTCAATAACATACAACTCAAGCATGCTGGGTTAAAGTGTCTCTCAATAACATACAACTCAAGCATGCTGGGTTAAAGGGAGATGGGTCGCCTTTATGGTCCACCTTTGTCCTCATGTTTAGCCTCATTAGTTTTCAGATTTTATGACGTTCGGTCAGTTAGTTTGGCGATTTTAAGACCTTTCGCCGTATTTCAATACTTTTCGTGGCATTTAGGTGTTGATTTTTTCCTGGCGAGCGTAAGCGAACCTGTAATTTAAGAGGAGTCGGCCTTCGGCCTGGACATTTTTCTATCGAAATGTTTAACAAATTTATCTTGAAGGAGGGTCTTGGAGGGTCTTGGAGGGTCTTGGAGGGTCTTTTAAGCTTGATGGAGGTTTAGGGAGGAAACGAAAAAAATAAAAATAAATAAGATACATAAATGAACATATAAATACGGCCATCCGCCTACAAGCAAGCCCTGACGCCTTCACCAACTCCTCCAGTTCCCTTCCCCACCCCCTATTACTTCCTCTGTCCTCTTCCTTGCTTCTAGTTATTAAGGGGATAGGGGTTTATATTTGTGGTCAGTTTATTGATTTAGGATTGTTTTTTAGTTTCCTCGCTAGACCTCAATCAAGCTTAAAAAAAACATTCCCTACATATATTTGTACATTTTTCAGTAGTAAAGTGTCTCGGCTGAAGGCTGATTCCTCTTAAAATGACAGGCTCGCTATCGCTCGCCAAGAAAAAATCGACATATAAATGACACGAAATGTCCTAATATTGACAAAGAAAATGGGGTGAAAGGTCTTAGAATAGCCAAACTAATAGAGCGAACGTTGTATCATCTTAAAACAAATGGGGCTAAGCTATGAGGGAGAAGGGGGTCCAGAACAATTACCCATTATTACTTACCTTACCTATATCCATGTCATGTAATGTATGCATTTGCCAAGTTAATACATTTTGTTCTGATTTGCCATGCGTAATTGTTCAATATTATCCGTAAAATTGTCAAAATATGGAAAGCTCTGAAATGTGCCTGAGTATAAGTATAATATATAGTATATAATATAGATAGATAGATAGATAGATAGATAGATAGATAGTGGATGAAATACCAGTGTGTCAACGAGTTAACAGAGAATAGTAGAAAACATGTGAAACGCGTATATTATATTACAAATACCAGTGTGTCAATAAGTTAACAGAGAATAGTAGAATAATCTGAATGCGTATATTATATTACAAATACCAGTGTGTCAATAAGTTAACAGAGAATAGTAGAAACATGTGAATGTGTATATTATATTACAAATATCAGTGTGTCAATAAGTTAACAGAGAATAGTAGAAACATATGAATGCGTATATTATATTACAAATACCAGTGTGTCAATAAGTTAACAGAGAATAGTAGAAACATGTGAATGCGTATATTATATTACAAATACCAGTGTGTCAATGAGTTAACAGAGAAAAGTAGAAACATGTGAATGCGTATATTATATTACAAATACCAGTGTGTCAATGAGTTAACAGAATAGTAGAAACATGTGAATGCGTATTTATATTACAAATACCAGTGTGTCAACGAGTTAACAGAGAATAGTAGAAACATGTGAATGCGTATATTATATTACAAATACCAGTGTGTCAATAAGTTAAAAGAGAATAGTAGAAACATGTGAATGCGTATATTATATTACAAATACCAGTGTGTCAACGAGTTAACAGAGAATAGTAGAAACATGTGAACGCGTATATTATATTACAAATACCAGTGTGTCAATAAGTTAACAGAGAATAGTAGAAACATGTGAATGCGTATATTATATTACAACTACCAGTGTGTCAATGAGTTAACAGAGAATAGTAGAAACATGTGAATGCGTATATTATATTACAAATGGAGAACAATGAAAGGAGAATGTTTGAAAGTTTCTTGCCATTTCAACTAGACAAAATTGTAATTTCAAGCTCTTGTTCATGGGTTACCAACAGAATCACCTAAGCCAATATTACTTAAGGCAGCATAACAGATAGACAGACACACACTCAGACCACCAGCTGTTGGCCAGTACATAATTAAGACTTCAGGAGACTCTATATAGCTTGAGGTTCCCATCAAAGACGACTGGTACGCTTATTATTAAACGCTGACCTTAATCCTTAAATGTCAGAGCTACCTCCAAAAGAATAGGTGGAGAATTTATAAAGAGACTGTGTGTGTGTGATACAGAGATAGAGAGAGAGAGAGAGAAGGGGGGCTGAGAGATAGTATGAGAAAAAAAAAGAGATCGCCAGTAAGTTCATTACCACCCCATTTGATAGGATCAATTGCTTGCTTTTGCGAGTTCCTTAGTTTATTTGTACAATAAATATAGGTTATGTGTAGGGTTGTAATTGTTAGGGGTCACTTGAAGCATGCTATGCTTACAGTCTTAGTACTCACGCGTACTAAAAGTTGCTCAGGGGTGGGTTCTTCCTTCCCCTACTCCACCCTGGGCAGGTGGAAGGGGGGGGGGGGAGTCAGGTCCAAGTCTACCCCCATCTTCCACCCCCAAACTAACCCTAACTCCCCCATCTTCCACCACCAAACTAACCCTAACTCCCCCATCTTCCTTCTCTAGCTGGCAGTTAGTGATTAGCGACGAATTTTCTCATGCATTGCAAATTATTGTTAAACCATCATTGCACATGCTTACAATGGCCAACATTTAATATTTATTAGGAATCTTTTAATACAATATACTATATAATTGCATTCTCCAAATGAGTCTCTATACACAAGTGGGTTACAAAATCTCAGCTGTAGTGATCTGCTTCTGCCTCTCTCTCTCTCTCTCTCTCTCTCTCTCTCTCTCTCTCTCTCTCTCTCTCTCTCTCTCTCTCTCTCTCTCTCTCTCTCTCTCTCTCTCTCTCTCTCTCTCTCTCTCTCTCTCTCTCTCAACACGCAGACTACGAGCTCAGTTCATTCAAGTTTTTAAAATATATATATAATGGGTTTGGTAATGTGTATCATAGCAAAATGCTTAGAAATGCTCTATATAAAATTTATAAATATTATCTATATATTTATTTATCTATATCTATTTATAAATATATCTATTATAAAATGCTCTATATGAATACAATACGCAACCATGGCTGGCAGTTATAATTGAAAAGGTTAAGCACTAGTATTTGTGGAAACTGTTTCCCATTTAAGATATGTTCTACCTGGAAGAAACTTTCCTCAGAAGTTGTAAACATTTCCTCATTTGAGCAGTTCAAGAAGACAGTAGATAGTATTTTGCACACTCTGTAAGGGGTGTAGTGCATTGAAAAATGTCTCTCCTTCCACTTCGAATATTTCCCCGAAATGGACCAGAAGGTCTTTGAGATACTAAACCATTCCTTGTAACTCTCTCACAGCACACACTTTCTACAACCAAGATTTAACGGGTTTGAATGCGGTATATTTCCCTTCATTAGTGTGTGTGATGCATTTGATACACATACAGGAGAGTTGATGGTAAAACTGCCACTTAATCCTATTCATTATTTGGGGGTTTGTAGAGGTGAGAGGCTGGGATCACAGATAGAGACAGAGAAGGGGGAAGTGAGAAGGCGAGGCCTGCTACTCAAGGGCTCTATACTCAAACCTCAATAAAAGTTAACACCGACTTTGATAGTAATTTGTATCAAGTTCTACATTGACTTGATTAAATCAAAGTGTATAGGCCACATACAATTAAATGCAGACCGTTTATAGTATGTATGGTATTGAATAAATCGGAGAAACTTATTCAAATGATAAACTAAACAATCAGTAACAGTCGCAACACTATTCCAGCCTATCTTTGCCTGTGACCTTTCCTTTTATGATATAAAAGCCCGACTGTGTAAATAATTTGAGAACCTAGGAGTAAATCGTAGAGGGTACGTTGATGTGTATTGCAATAATGGTGAACATAACATCCTGAATACTTAATGAGATTGGACTTAAGGTATAATCCTGTGTAGCGGGCTACCGTGTATATATATCTCAATAATTTGGTAATGTAACAATATATTTATACATTTTACATTCATAAATAGTACACTAATATACTAGGTTAGGTTAGGTTAGGTTAGGTTAGGTTTTGGTTAGGTTAAAGTAGGGATCTGAAAAACAGTTACCCGCTACACAGGATCTTACCGGATTTAATTACGGTAGTATTATATTGAAATCACATGAAGTCTTGATCGTAGAAAGTAGTGCAATAAGAAAGAGAGAGAGAGACCACTACAGCCGAGATTCGTGTAACCCACGTTGTGTATAGAGACTCATTTTGAGAATACAATTATAGAGTATATTGTTATTATAAATTCCTAATAACTGTTAAATGTCGGCCATTGTGAGCATGTGCAATGATGGTTTAACAATAATATGCAATACATGAGCGCAATCGTTGCTAATCACTAACTGCCAGCTACAGAAGGAAGGTGGGGGAGTTGGGGATAGTTTGGGGGAGGAAGGTGGGGGTAGACTTGGACATGACTCCCCCCTTACACCTGCCCAGGGTGGAGTAGGGGAAGGAAGGACCCACCCCTGAGCAACTTTTAGTAAGCGTGAGTGTACCTACCCGATAGCACTATCGTTAGTGAGTTATATTTGTATTTTGTACTATTGTTATTATCTTGTCAAATTGCAAATTTGATTTTAATATACAAAATTTACACTTAATGTAGTTTCTTTATTCATGCAGAGTTTAGTAAAAATTTACCAGAACGTCCCCGACTTTCCAAATTGACTAATTCCTTGAACGTGACTACAGTGCGTTGTTATGTGTGCGATTAGTTTGCTTGGGAAACAGATTAACTTGCTCATGTAGTAATGTACACCCTATCTGGTGGATTGTGTTCTTTTATTTATAAATAATTATTTTACTTAAGCGTTGTTTCCACATAGCGATTTTGATTAGTTATTTTGACTTTTTACTGTGTTCGTATAAGTTTTGGTTTGTTTATTTTGCAAGTTTTACATTATAATTGTCCAGTAACTCGCTCGCTCATCCAACTATAGATACTGGCTTCCCTCACGCTCATTAGATAACTTTCCTTAACCCTCAGAAGATTCAATGATGCCTTTATTTATGGGTTCTTGATATTATTAAACGATTGTATGCAGATTAGGCCATTCTGTGTATGGCCACCCTCGTAAGGGGAGTAAGGCGTCCGGCAATAGATAGATAGATAGATGCAGATTAGGAAGGGTATATGGGATCAGAGGGTTATAATCTCTAATCTTATCATTCCCATAGATCCTTCCTTAGCTGTATAAAGTTTCTAATGGGGAGATTATAGGCACCAATCGAGCAGGGCACTATCCAAGGGAGGCCACATAGGCATATGATGAGGAGTTGCTGAAACTCCTGTTTCATTTCCCTGGCTTTCCCCACAGTTTATATTTGTACCTCACCTATTCAGAGCTAATTATCACAAACACCTCGTCCTCCTATTCATTCCACTACACTTAACAATCACACCACACTTCTTTCCAACACACCTAAATTACCTCTAACGTACGTACATTCTCGCTCTCTTATCACTCTTTCAACCTTTGGGGGGACACTTGTTAGAGGTAGCTTTGCCTTTTGTCTCTATGATGCACATAGGAAAACAAAGTGAATACACTTTCTAGCGTCCACAAGTTCTTCTTAAGCTGAATACAACTGTCTAATAATAGCTAGAACAAATTGTAAAAACTTATCAATATCTTCAAGGAGTTAATTTCCATTGGGGATGATGACGCGCTCTGACAGTTTATTCGGGTTATCATTAGACGATTTTATACAGTGTAGTAAGGATCTGTTGGAGTTTAAATGGGTAGGAACTGACCCTCTGACTTCCATATACCCTTCCTAATCTGAATAAAATCGTCTAATGGTAGCCAAGAAACATAAAAAAAAATTGTCATCGTATCTTGAAGGGGTTAATTTAAAGGGAGGTTTTTAGTTTGTTCCCGGGACCTCCATCAAGATTAAAATTACACCCCCGAGATAAATTTGTATTTCCTTTTTTTTTTGGAAGCAAAATATTCCTCTTAAGTTACAGGCTCGCTATCGTTCGCCAGGAAAAAAATCGACACCTAATTGGCAGGAAAGGTCTTAAAATCGACATCAATGGGGTGAAAGTTCTTAAGATCACCAAACTAACGGGGCGAACATTTTCAAATCTCAAAAACCAGATTTACGCCCCCCCCCCCCCCCCCCAGTTTTCTCATTAATCCTTTTAGATTTATTCTGGCTACTATTAAACTATTGTATTTAGCATAAAAAGGCCTCCAGCAGTTAATAGGCATCGAACTAACTCACATAACCCGTTTTACTACCACAGATCCTTTTTAAACTACGTAAAATAGTCTAAAAATAGCAAATATTCATAAGAAGTGGCCAGTACAAGAGGGTTGTTCAGGTTCTTTGGAGTTATTATCGTATTGTGTATGAATATCTTTTGAGTATTTCCTTGATTTTGCCATGTTCGAGCATTGTATTTAAGTTTGCCCCCCTAGCCCAACAATGTATTTAAGTTTGCCCCCCTAGCCCAACAAAACAGCTTACCTGTATTCCCTTCACACTAAACACTGCAATATGTTCACCCAGACTCCATCAACAGCTAAAAGCTTACCTGTATTCCCTTCACACTAAACACTGCAATATGTTCACCCAGACTCCATCTACAGCTAAAAGCTTACCTGTATTCCCTTCACACTAAACACTGCAATATGTTCACCCAGACTCCATCTACAGCTAAAAGCTTACCTGTATTCCCTTCACACTAAAACACTGCAATATGTTCACCCAGACTCCATCTACAGCTAAAAGCTTACCTGTATTCCCTTCACACTAAACACTGCAATATGTTCACCCAGACTCCATCTACAGCTAAAAGCTTACCTGTATTCCCTTCACACTAAACACTGCAATATGTTCACCCAGACTCCATCTACAGCTAAAAGCTTACCTGTATTCCCTTCACACTAAACACTGCAATATGTTCACCCAGACTCCATCTACAGCTAAAAGCTTACCTGTATTCCCTTCACACTAAACACTGCAATATGTTCACCCAGACTCCATCAACAGCTAAAAGCTTACCTGTATTCCCTTCACACTAAACACTGCAATATGTTCACCCAGACTCCATCTACAGCTAAAAGCTTACCTGTATTCCCTTCACACTAAACACTGCAATATGTTCACCCAGACTCCATCAACAGCTAAAAGCTTACCTGTATTCCCTTCACACTAAAAACACTGCAATATGTTCACCAGACTCCATCAACAGCTAAAAGCTTACCTGTATTCCCTTCACACTAAACACTGCAATATGTTCACCCAGACTCCATCAACAGCTAAAAAGCTTACCTGTATTCCCTTCACACTAAACACTGCAATATGTTCACCCAGACTCCATCTACAGCTAAAAGCTTACCTGTATTCCCTTCACACTAAACACTGCAATATGTTCACCCAGACTCCATCAACAGCTAAAAGCTTACCTGTATTCCCTTCACACTAAACACTGCAATATGTTCACCCAGACTCCATCAACAGCTAAAAGCTTACCTGTATTCCCTTCACACTAAACACTGCAATATGTTCACCCAGACTCCATCTACAGCTAAAAGCTTACCTGTATTCCCTTCACACTAAACACTGCAATATGTTCACCCAGACTCCATCTACAGCTAAAAGCTTACCTGTATTCCCTTCACACTAAACACTGCAATATGTTCACCCAGACTCCATCAACAGCTAAAAGCTTACCTGTATTCCCTTCACACTAAACACTGCAATATGTTCACCCAGACTCCATCTACAGCTAAAAGCTTACCTGTATTCCCTTCACACTAAACACTGCAATATGTTCACCCAGACTCCATCTACAGCTAAAAGCTTACCTGTATTCCCTTCACACTAAACACTGCAATATGTTCACCCAGACTCCATCTACAGCTAAAAGCTTACCTGTATTCCCTTCACACTAAACACTGCAATATGTTCACCCAGACTCCATCAACAGCTAAAAGTTTAAATTTTTCGATAGAAAAATATGCTGAACGAAGGACAGCTTCTTCTAGGTTACAGGCTCATTATCTTTGGCCTAGATGTGTTTTTATCGAATTATCGGTAAGCTAATAGGGTGAAACGTCGTAAAATCTCCTAAGTAATGGAGCAAAACTAGGTATGTCCAAAAAGGACCCCCCGCCCCCATCGGATCAAATAGTGTACCAAGGGAGAGTCGGAGGGGGGGGGGGGGGGGGGTTGATTGGTGGCTGGGAGAGGGGAGGGGCTAATAAATGTAAAAGCTAGTTGAGGCAATTACTGCACACCACCCAGAGTGAGAGAGAGAGAGAGAGAGAGATTATGGAAGTAGATAAGAGTGGAGAGAGTTACATAGAGTCACATACATACACAGACTGCACAGACCTTACAGATCCCATAAGGCAGTCTGGACTTTATTGTAATATGGAATGTGCTAGGAAGTGGAAAGCAACGTTAGCAAAGCACAGCAGAGAGAGAGAGAGAGAGAGAGAGAGAGCGAGAGAGAGAGAGAGAGAGAGAGAGAGCGAGAGAGAGAGAGAGAATAACAGTATTTAATAAGAGTGGAGCAATTGCTACACACCGGCCATGAGTTACTGCCCAATGCGGGAACGTCTTAAGTTGTGTGTGTGTGTGTGTGTGTGAATTACTGCCCCATGCTGGAACGTCTTGCTTGGTGTGTGTCTGTGTGAGAGAGAGAAAGTATATACAGTACAATAAGTACCAGTTTGTTCATTTCTGTCGTTGTCATTTGTTATTCTTGTTTATGAACAGCTCATAAATACAAGAAGGCCTGGACCAGCTGGAAATCTGACTGTCTGTACAACTGAATCTCAAACTTGGCATTTTATAGACTTAGAATTGTGGACGAGAGCGAGGTGGAGGGACGGAGAGGGAGAGGTAAACTGAGAGGTGGAAGGATGGAGTTAAGAATTATATGCGTGATAGTGGTGCTGGATGGAAGGAGGGGCATCGACTGACTGGGGACAGAGGTGCCTGGGGGCGTTTCGTTCGTGGCCACCCCTTCGGGGATCACGGCGTCAGGCAATAGATAGATAGTGTATTATAGAGTAAATGTTATCTTCATCGAATGTAATTTATCATAGAACGAATAAACAATTCATAAAATGAAACTATACTATGTTTCTTTCCAGCTGACGTAAATTGCCATGTCTTCCTCTAGATTGTGTATTTATCATGAATAATTTGTAGTGAAATATGTTGTTAATTATGAAAACTCGGTATTAGTTTGCTGAAAAGACATTGTAGTTTTATATTTGACCATTAACTATCGAGATATGAGTTACTAAGGGATTCAATTTACCGTCAATAAAATACTACTGACTATAGTATCATACTTGAACCCTGAGTATATCCGCTGCAGATATAAGGAAGAGTACAACAAATAATAATAAATAAGTAAACATCTCGCTATTCTTCTTGGATATTTAATGATACTGTCAGATTTCACACACACACACGCACACAGACACACAAGCGGTGATGTGTTTATCGGTCGGTACACACGTTAATTATGCATGCCACTGCTTACGAATACATTTTTCGATTTTAAATCCTAAATAAAACTATATAGATAAAACCTAACCTAACCTAACCTAACTTAACTTACCTAACCTAACCTAAAACACTCCATTTCAACGTATCTTAAAGAGGTGTGTACACTTAAACTGTCGACCCAAACCTCATGTACCTGCAAACGTACATATTTAGTTTATGTTGTACCTTAAAGCACACCACCGCTAGTCCACACACACACATACACACACACATACACACACACATACACACACACACACGCACACCTCCCCGTGGCGTAACTGATAGCGCGTGTGGCTCACAACCAGAAGGTCCCGGGTTCGAGACCCGGGCGGGGAAGAGACATTTGGGCAAGTCTCCTAACGGTGTAGCAACTGTTCACCTAGCAGTATAAATAGGAAGCTGGTATAAGTGGACGAAGTTGTGACGTCCCATCTGGGGTTGGTGATCGGTTACAAGGTGAGATGGGTATCGTACTGGTCAACCTAAGCTACTGGTCAACCTAAGCCTTCGGGTGAGACTGGTACCGTAGTGAGAATGGTACCATACAGATTAACCCTAAGCCCTAATTGGTGATGGGCTGGTCTATCAGAGTGAGAGCTGAGCGTTCTCTGCTATACCCATAGCTTACTCTGACTGTTCCTTTTACTTATATATCTTCTAGATCTCAAGTGACGGCGTCTTTTCCGTGGATTGCCCTCCCTACTGCCAACCTAGAAGTTGGCAGATTGGGAGCCAAAGCGTCACATTTTTCCCTTGCCCCTCAACTTTCCCTTCATAATTGCTGAGGGGCACAGGGCCTTGGGTGGGGTTTTGGTTTCCCGGGCGTTTCCGCATCCTCCTCAGCTCCCTGCCTTGGAGTGGCTTCGGTCACCCGGGCTTTGTTAGTGGTAAGCAGGGAGAGTTTTGTGGGGGCGCTCGTTTATGGCCTTGGCCTTGCTCGAGACCTTGGGGCTGTTCGGCCAGACAGCCTGGGGAACAACAACAACAACAACAACCCTAAGCCTTCGTTTCCAGATGTCGCCAATTGGCTAAAATACAGACTACACACACATCCACAGCCATTCCAACGATACATAAACACTTAACATGCATTTCACGCAATACATTCCTAGTTAAGGAGGCGCGATAATAATGAGCTTAGCTCGCATTGCGTGGATTCCCCTTGACGAACAAGCAAGTGAAGTGAATAACGCACACACACACGTCCTTTGATGTTTGTCCTGTAACTCTTTCAACTATGTGGGAGGGACTCGGTACAAGCAGTTCTGCCTTTTGTCTCCCTCACTCACATAAAAAAAAAAAAAAAGCACACACACACACACACACACACACACGAGGACGAGGACGAGAAGGTGGTTGAGGCGAAACACATCCATATTGTTTATGAGGGGTGACCTGTTTTTTTTTCTCTCTTTCTTGGTTGTATCCATTCGGCCACATTCAGCTTACTGTTTTAAGATATTTATTCCTATCCAGGTGTCGAATTGTTCATGGCGAGACATAGTGAGCCAGCATGTAATGGAGAAATCCGGCTTCGCTGGAGACATGTTTCTAACTCATTATCCAAAATATGGTGGCTCGCTATCGCTCGGCAGGTATTAATTGACACCTGAATGGGGATAAACGTCGTAAAACAGTAGGCGGAATGGTGCCAAATGGATATATTCCAGAGAGAGAAAAGAAAACAGGTCACTCCCTTAACTAAAGCTGAATGATAGTAGATGGAGAGACAGGTCAACACGATCTTAACTGAACTCCTGAAAACTACAGTTAGGTAGGTAAACACACACACACACCACACAGAGAGAGAGAGAGAGAGAGAGAGAGAGAGAGAGAGAGAGAGAGAGAGAGAGAGAGAGAGAGAGAGAGAGAGAGAGAGAGAGAGAGAGAGAGAGAGAGAGAGAGAGAGAGAGAGACACACACACACAAATACAACTCATATGCAAAAACACAGACAGACAAAAGCATAAGCGAACACACACCAGAAAGCAAAATATTTCAACTCTGGTGCTCTCCTAAACAGCCACAAAGCATTCTGAAACCTCTTGTAATTACAGAACACAATTACAGTTTCTCCTCGCAGAGTTGTAAGGTTTTATCATATGTTCGTGCGGCGGAGTTGACAGTGGAAGGGAGACAAGCTCTTAACTATGTGGAGAGAGAGATTTATATAATTTACATAGATACACTGGCCACACAGACCTTACGATCCAAACGAAGTGGTCAGGGCTTAGTCCTAGTAGAGATGTAGAGAGAGAGAGAGATTAAGCATAAATGCAATAACAATATAATAATGATAACAAAAGAGTGGATATAAACACCATATGAGGAGGAGCACTTTATTGACATCATTTTGCAGATAGCTTCTTCAGGTAACTACTTATAGACCTGAAGAAGCTCTCTGCGAAACGTTGTCAATAAAGTGCTCCTCCTCATATGGTGTTTATATTCATTCTGTCAAGTTTTCAAAGTTATTTCAACATAACAAAAGTGTAGGCCTATTTTGTTTCTTATACACGAGAGAGAGAGGGAGAGAGAGAGAGAGAGAGATAGAAGGGGGGGGGGAGAAAATTGGGTCTAACTCTATAGGGGAGGGAACTTGGATGGGATGAAGAACTGGGTAAAAGTATTAGACAAGTTAGCAACACGCTCCCGTATTGCCTTTTGAGGGGAACGGGTGGTGTTGGTAGGTTGGTAAGTAGGAGGTAGGTAGGGGTGGGTAGCTAGGGAAGAAGGGATATCGGTAGGTTGAGTAGGTAGATAGGTAGGTATGTTGATAGGTAGGGAGGTAGGTAGCTAGGTAAGGAGGTAAGTAAGGGATAGTTAGCTAGGTAGGGAAGTAAGTATGTAGGTAGGGAGATAGGTAGGTTGAGTAGGTAGGTGGGTTGGTAGGTAGTTAGGTAGGTAGGGAGGGAGGGAGGGAGATAGGTAAGTAGTTTTGGTGGGAGGTTGGGTAGGTAGGTAAAGAGATGGGTATGGGGTAGTTATGTAGGTAAGTAGGTGGGTAGGGGGTAAGTAGGTAGGGAGGGAGGGATATAAGAAGGTTCAGTAGGAAGGTAGATAGGTTGAGTAGGTAGGTAGGTTGGGAGGTAGTGTAGGCAGGTAAGGAGGTAGGTAGATAGGTAAGTAAGTAAGTAGGTAGGGGTAAGTAGGAAGGGAGGGAGATAGGTAGTTTGAGTAGGTAGGGAAGGGGGTAGGTAGATATGTAGTTAGGTAGGGGGGTTGGTTGGTAGTTAGTTAGATAGGTTGGTAGGGGGTGGATAGGTTGGTAGAGAAGGAGGGAGGTAGGTTGGTAGGAAAGTGAATAGATGAATAGAAGAGATAACACAAATCTCAGAGAGTAGAGTTAACGGAGGGATTTTTTTTTTTTTTCCCCTCCCTAGACCTCCTTCAAACTTTTTAAAATGTTCCCAAGACACCCCTACACGATAAATTTGTGCAATTATCGGTACAAAATGCCCTGGCTGAAGGCCGACTCCAACTAAATTTCAGGCTCAGTAGACAAAAATCAAAATCAACAACACACCAGGGGAGGTGTGGTGAGTGGTCTTGCCACTGGCCTGGTAATCCAATGGTCCCGGGTTCAAATCCCGATGTATCTATGGGAAGATATTATTGGGATGGAATTTGTGCTGTACCTGGTATCAGTGCATTACCACAAGCCCACCGAAACGTCAATAAAATACCCTCATTGTTCCCTGATTAAATAGCACTGTATGAATATTCCCATATTCAAAATATGCTATAGGGGTGCAATGCCTGGTGAGTTATCTGCTCAACAGGTGGCGTTGTGTGTGTGTAAGTGTGAGAGTCCGAGTGTAGGTGGTGAGACAGTGAAGCACGGGAATGAGGTGGCTTCAGAGATGGGGTCGTTTCGGGCCATGAGTGAGCACCGTGCCTCATGTGAAGGCAAGATGGCAGGTGCTCGTTGTACTCTACGTGTTTCACATGTCTCACTCCCTAGACTGGAACAAGACCTCACGGGCTTCACTGTTCATTGTAAAGCGGTGAATGTTAAGGCTCTCAGCCTATGCCCGAGAGGAAGTAAGTTGGAATATAGAAAAAAAAAAAAAAAAAAAAAAAAAATTGGTGCAAATGGTCTTAGAAATGACAAAGATTTTGAGCAATAGGTCTTAGAATAGCCAAAATAAAGGGGCGATGGTCTAAAACTCTCAAAACTAATGGGATTAAACATGAGAGTGAAGGGGGTTTACAAAATATATAGAGTAAGGAGAAGTGTCGAAAGTAAGAAGAAAGTAGAACAGTAAAAGGTGATGTACAATATTACTATTTTCTTGACACTGTATGTACAAAGTATATATGTATGTAAGTACTCAGGCACATACCCCATTGCTGGGGGTGGCCGACTCGAAACAGAGCCCGAACAGAAACAACATTCAAGGGTTCTAATTCTCAGGGTCTGGGACCACTTTCGCGTTCCCTCGCCCCTTTCTCTTTCTCGATAAGTTGGAGAATTTTACAAGGGGAGGAGGTTTCCTAGCCTCCTGCCCTCAGAAGGAAAAGTAGGACAGTAAAAGTGACAGATAGAAACAGCTAAGGTTGGTTAGAGGATGACAAACCTCACTCTGGATAGGACCAGCCCTCACCCTACTTTGTATAGGGGATTGGGTAAGACTAGGGTGTTCGGAATGTTGCTGTGGACCCAGCAAGATTACCAACTGGTCCCAGTGCTATTTACAGTATTATTATGCTATATAAGCTATATATAAACACATAAAGGAAAATTGCAATCATCAGAAATTACCTAACCATGGTAATGAGTCGGTTAAGTGTATAGTGTATATATATATATATATATATATATATATATATATATATATATATATATATATATATATATATATACATTATATGCCCCCATCGGAATTTAGGCTACGTAATAGGAGCAAGAATGACTGCAAAGAAGACGCTAAATTAAGTTGGTGGAAGCGTGAGAAAAGACTGATTGCTCTATTGCCTTGTGAAGGGCAGGTCAGGAGAAACAAAAAGTAAATTATTTTCTATTACAGACTAAGGTGAAAAACGTAATGTGTTGCAAGTAAATGGAAATGTAATTGAATAGATATATAGTTATTTAGTTACCTTAATAAATAATATATGTAGGATGAATAGATGGGCAGTTAAGATAAATAACAAATAAAAATGGAGAGATGATAATACGTAGTTACCTTAATAAATATATATTTGGTGAATATATGGGCAGTTAACCCGTACAATCCCAGTGACGGCTGCCAGCCGTCAGTAGATAAATCACTCCCCCAGTCCCAGCGACGGCTGCTAGCCATCAGTAATATACGGTCCTTGTAACTGCCAGTATCAGGCAGTGGCTGGTACCATGACTTGTAAACACTGTTCTAAGGAATTGGCAACACTTCTTAGGTTGGCTGCAAGCTTCCACAGGCTGGACCCAGACAGCCTGTGGAAGCTTGCAGCCAACCTAAGAAGGGTTGGCACATATCCTATCTGCCTGCCAAATTTCGTGAAAATCTCAGGATCGCCTACTAAATTGAAACACCTCTTCTTTGCCGCATATCCTATCGACTCACCACATTTCGTGAAAATTGGTTCATAGGTTTGTGAGATATCTTGTTTACAACTGGGTCAGTGTTTCATCAACTTTTGAGATGGGAGGTTGTTATATCATTCTTGCCTCTGAAGCCATTTTGGCCACATCGCTTGGTACTGGGGGTACATTTATGGTAGTACCCTATGATACAGTAGGGGTTAAGATACATTTATGGTAGTACCCTATGATACAGTAGGGGTTAAGATACATTTATGGTAGTACCCTATGATACAGTAGGGGTTAAGATACATTTATGGTAGTACCCTATGATACAGTAGGGGTTAAGATACATTTATGGTAGTACCCTATGATACAGTAGGGGTTAAGATACATTTATGGTAGTACCCTATGATACAGTAGGGGTTAAGATACATAAATATTATAAATGGAGAGATGAATAGAAAATATATAGTTGCCAGATACTGTATGTAGATTAAAGGAGAGGTTGATAGATACACACATAAACAGGCACACTCTCTTCCAAATAGATAGATCAGAAATCGTGAACCCTAACCTCTGTAACTCAAAAAGGGCTAGAGCAAATGGGCGATAAATTTCCACACCTACTCCTTGGCTGAATGGGAGAAATATTCGCTGATTTCTTTAGTCGTTTGTGAGTTATAGAGGTTAATGTTCAAGAGTTGTGGCCTACTGTTTTGGAATAGGGTATAGTAGCAACGTTTGATAGATTTAATTAGCGGACTCTCTATGACAGAACACTGGAGTGAAACGGCATATCACACAAATAAAAGACAGGAAATCATGTAAATAAACGCAATAAAGTTCCCAAAAGTAAATGGAGAAAAAGACTTGGAAATCTTGCTCGCCAAAAAATTGTCAATTTTCTGAGTATTAACGGGGCCGAATTGCTTGACGGCATATCATACATTTGAGAAAGTTGCTTAAAGGGCTGATGTGGAGAGGACCCAAGATTGAAAAAGGAGGAGAAAGAGTTATTGAAGTGGCTGGGGACATAAGGAGGGAAGGGAGGAAGGTGAGACGAATGGAGGGAATATATATAGTGAGGAAGTAAATAGGGAGGTGTGGTGGAGTGGTCATGCCACTGGATTCGTAATCCAATGGACCCGGGTTCAAATCCTGATATGTCAATGGGAAGATATTATTGGGATCGAATTTGTGCTGTACCTAGTACTATATCAGTGCATTACCACAAAGCCCACCGAAATGCCAACAAAATACCCTCATTGTTCCCTGATTAAATAACACTGTATGAATATTTCCATATTCAAAATATGTTACAGGGGGACAATGCCTAGTGAGTTCACTGCTCAATAGGTGGCGTTCTGAGAGTGAGGGTCTGAGTCTGGAGGGTGAGACCGTGAAGCACTTGAACGAAGCAACCAGCCGCTTCAGAGATGGAGCTGCTTCGAGCCATGAATGGATGCTTCACATGTCTCACTCCCCAGACTGGACCAAGACCTCACGGGCTTCACCGTGTTGAGCGGTGGAATATACAGGCTCTCAGCCTATGCCCGAGAGGGACTAGTTGGAATATAGAAAAAAAAAAAAAAAAAAAAAAAAAAGTAGGAAGGAAGGAATTGTGGGAGGAAATAATTTGTACATGACCTAAGATTGAAAAGGGGCAAGGGACATTGAGGTGGTTGGGGACTGAAGGAGGAAGGACGAAAGGTGAGAGCAATGTATGGAATATATATAGAGAGGCAGTAAGAACGAAGGAAGAATGGAAACAGATAATTTGAAGAGGAAGACTGATGATTGAAGCAGGAGGAGCAAGGGTTACTGAAATGGCTGGGTAAAAAAGGAGGGAAGGAAGAGGTGAAGCGAATGGAAGGAATATATACAAAGAGGAAGTAAGTAGGAAGGACTAATGATATAATAATGTGGATAGGACCCAAGATTGAACAAAAGGAGGAGGAAGAGTTATTGAAGTGGCTGGGGACATAAGGAGGGAAGGAAGGAAGGAGGAAGACGAATTGAGAGAAGGAATATATAAAGTAGGAAAGAAGGAAATAATGGGTGAAGATAATTTTAAGAAGGGAGATTGTAAGCATGGGGGAAGTTTTAATGAAGTGGCTTCTAACATAAGTAGGGAGTAAGGAAGGAGGAATGAAGAAAGGTGAAAGGAATGGAGGGAATAAAGGAAGGAAAAAAGTAGGAAGGAAGGAATTATGGGAGAAATAATTTGAAGAGGAGGGGAGACTGTTACTGAAGTTGAGGGGGACTTAAGGAGAGAAGGAGGGAGGAAGAGAGGTGAAAGGAATGGAGGGAATAAAGAGAAAGAGGAAGTAAGTAGGAAGGAAGGACTTATGGGAGAAGATAATTTGAAGAGGAAGAGAGATTGAAAGCAGGACGAAGTGTTACTGAAGTAGCTGTGAACATATGGAAAACAGGAAAGGGTGTTAGGTAGGTCCTGCCACGGACATTAGTTCCAGGGCAGTAATTCCCTTTCCAATGTTCCCTTACCCACTCTAAACCACTGTTTGGACACTTAATCCTCAGTGTTTTGGAGGACAAGCAACCTAGAATGGTCACTAGATCTGTTGTTGCTTGATTTCCTTTGTACTCCTTTGTACTCCTTTGAATTGAGGAAGAATATTCGAGTGGAGGAAATAGAGAGAAGAACTGGTTGTAAGGGAAGAAGGAAGGAAGGAAGGAAGAGGAAAAAGAATATGAAAGAAGGAAGAGGGTTACTTGGACCCGTTGAAGTCATATGGAATTCAGACAAGAATATAAGTCAGTCAGTCAGTAGCCACCCCTTAATCCAATGAGGGGTAGGGAGGATCAGCAAAATACTCTAGAAAGGAAAAAGAAGTGACAGGAGAAGAACAAATAACAGAATATAATTATTTATGAAAAGCTAGAGAAGAAGAGCGTAAGGAATGGATAGCTTAATTATTAAAGAACACAAAGAGGATAATATAGATAATGAGAGGAATCTGTTAAATATGATTAAATACCTAATCGTGTTAATGAGCGAGGAGATATTACTCAAGGTTTTATAACACTTTAATCCGATTTGATTTCATTTGTTTTGCATTAACCCGCTCAGTACCGGTGACGTCCTATTCATCATATTCCGGCATCTATTAGACGATTTTATTCTGCTTAGGGCGGACGAGTAGCCATTAGGAGGCTACAGAAAATCTCAATTAACCCTTATAACTACCACAGATCCTTTCTAAACTGCACAAATTCGTCTAAATACAGCTTA
This sequence comes from Paralithodes platypus, assembly GCA_032716605.1. Lineage (NCBI taxonomy): Eukaryota > Metazoa > Arthropoda > Malacostraca > Decapoda > Lithodidae > Paralithodes > Paralithodes platypus. The sequence continues at coordinate 1,589,537 of CM064553.1, read as the reverse complement.
AATATAAAAACAGACATCCCCGGTAGTGAAGGGGTTAACATCATATGCCTAGATATTCTTCTGGATCTATAGGTTTCAGGATATGATCCGGATCGCCTCCTAAATTGAATCACTTCATTATTGGCGCATATTCTATCTCCCTACCAAATTTCGTGAACATCTCTGGATAGCCTCCTAAATTGAATAACCACTGCCTTGGCACATAATCATATATGTCCACTAAATTTCGTGAAAATCAGTTTGTAAGTATAACCTCTCTGTCCACCCAATTTCGCGAAGTTTTCTGAATCGGCTCCAAAATTGATTACATTCTAAGAACACACTAGTCCGGTAGCCATGGCGCTGCACCTTGTTTTGTCGGATAGTTTTTTTTGTTTTGCTGTTTCTTGTAGCTTGGGGGTACCTCTTCAAAATACAGACTGGGCACCCTTGGGCATTTTGAGATATTAACCCCATAAACACCAAAATCACAAAAGAAACTTGATTTATTATCAAGTCCGTCACCAGAGATGTCAGGGAGACAGTGGTCAACAAAAATCATCATCTCCTCCTGTCAACCAAACTACCAGCCCAGAAAGTTGTCCTGTCATCCATTGAAAACAAAAAACAGCTGAACAAATTACTGTGTGAGGAACTGAGCAAAGACAGGCTATTTCATCTATGGAGCACAAAGAAGCACAAGTTGGTGGTGACAGGTGAGGACCCATGTCCCATCGAGATCAGGATGGAAGAAAGACGGGACAGATATGATCTAGAAAATCAGCAGGAAGAAGCTGACACCATCATCGTCCAACAAGTCCTGAGGTGTGCTGGAGAAGCCCATCACATCACTGTGGTTTGTGATGACACAGATGTGTTTGTCCTCCTCCTTCACCATTACCATCAGACAGGACTGGATGTACCACTAATCATGGATTCCCCCCGCAAGGACAGAACAATAGTGGACATCAAGTCAACACTGGCCAAGCAGACACAAATTGTCGAACACCTTTTACCAGCCCATGCCATATCAGGATGTGACACTGTAGCATCGTACTATGGGTTGGGAAAAGGCTCTGTCATCAAAGCCCTGAAAGCTGGTTATGACCTATCAGCCATTGGCAACATGCATGCACCATTCCAGCAAATCCTTGAACAAGCCACTGCCTTCATCTCAGCCTGTTATGGCATAACAGAGAGCACGGACATGTCCCACACAAGGCTATTTGTCTGGGGAAAAAAGAATGGGAAAGGACATATGTCTGCACCAAATCTGGCTGCTCTACCACCAACAAAGGAAGCATTCCTTGAAAATGTTAAGAGGGCCCACTTCCAAGCGTACTTGTGGCAAAATCTCGATGTGAATCAGCTACCAGCACTGGACCCAGAGGAATTTGGATGGGAAAAAGACACCTGTAACAGGGCACTGATCCCAATCCACCTACCAGAAGATGCCAAACTTGTATTGTATTGTTTTGTAGATGTTTAGGTGACAATCACCACGGTCGATCTGGGGATCCGCCGCTGATGAGCTCGTCCTGGAATCTTTACGACTCTGAATCTTACGATGCTTTACAGGACTGAACATGCAATTTTTATTGGCAATAGCTCAGAGAAGAGTGTTGAGAGGGGAGAAGGGGTGTTGGAGAGAGAGGAAGGTGTTGGAGTGGCTTTGTTATGTGTGTTTTGTCTGTATATGTCGTCAGGATGTCCCCTGACTGGGTGCAAGCATGTGAAACATGCTAGGACGTACTACCGCACCCACTAAATGTCCGCCATGGCAGGGATTCGATCCCGGGTCTTTCAGATTCACACGCGAGCGTGCTCACCACTTGACCACCACGGCCTGGGACACTTGTCCCAGACTACATCCTGAAGATGATCCGGTGTGGCTGCAAGAGTGAGACCCCTTGTGCTTCCAAGAAGTGCATCTGTAAAGAACATGGTTTGCCATGCACGATGTTCTGTGCATACTTCAGGGTAGGATGCTCAAGATCCTAAGTTTTGGGCATGAAGGGGTTAATATCTCAAAATGCCCAAGGGTGCCCACTGGGCACCCTCCTGTATTTTGAAGAGGTACCCCCAAGCTACAAGAAACAGCAAAAAAAAAAACTTTATCCGACAAAACAAGGTTCATCAATAAATCAGGCTATGGCTCCCGGACTACACCTAATATTTCGTGAACATCGATTTATAACTGTGTGAGATATCTTGTTTACAGTATAAATATAGACACAAAGAGAGAGGAAAACATAACCTCTTTTCAATTTCGTTGGCTGAAGTAATTATTACCACACAAGCTTACCTCTCTCTCTCTCTCTCTCTCTCCTTTCATTCCTTTTCTTCATTCCTTTCCCTGTCTACCTCTGTTCATTCCCCGCTGCATTCTTCATTCTCTCTCTCTCTCTCTCTCTCTCTTTATCTTTGCTATCCTTTCCTTCCACTTTCTCTTAGGGCTGCTATCGCTAATAGAATTGAGTTCTGACCACCTCGCAGGGATCGTAAGATCTGTGTGGTCAGTGTATCTATGTAAATCTATGCGAATATCTATCTCTCTCCTCAAGCCTTCCTCCCTCCTCCCTTCTTTCTCCCCCCCCTCCCCCCTCTCCCTCCCTCCTACCCTCACCCTCCCCCTCCCCGAAAGTACTCCATGCAGGAAATTTATAAAGCCGATTCACGAAATTGATTAACGAACTGAGAAATTTGCGTCGCCCTCATCACCTAGCTAACGATCGGTCACTGCCGCACGGAAGGGAGTTTTCTGGGCGACTGTACTACTTTGTACTTTGTACTACTCTGGCTCTACTTTGTACTTTGTACTACTCTGGCTCTACTTTGTACTCTAGTTCTCTCTCTCGTAATACTCGTTTCTTGGATGGTCAAAATCGGCGATAGAGGCCGGGAGTTACATAACTTATGGCTGAGGCAGCCAGCCAGCCGTCACGACGGCTGGAGAGACACTGTTGCGTGGTAGTCTCTCTCTCGCTCTTTCCCACGCTTGGTAACACAGATGACCACGCATTGCTAGCAACTCGCTAATGTTAGCACGAATATATACCTAAGAATAAGGGAATAACAAGGAGAATAGGTGATAATTGAAGGGGGGGGGGAAGGGTGGAAGGAGGGGATGTGGAGGAGTGATATTTGGCATGGCCATGGGGCAATAAAAAAATGAATAAAAAAAAAAACAGAAAATTGATACTGGGCTGATTTAAAAAAAAAAAATTTTGCCTTTGATTATATAAGGCTTCCCGCAACCCACCGGTAGGCCTTATATAAGTCTTGCTGCACTTGCTGGGTTAAGCTAAACTTCAGATCCTTCTTAAGCTGAACTTCAGATCCTTCTTAACCCTTTTGTTGCGGGTGACGTTCTGGAACGTCCTGGCAAGTTACAGCAATTTCCAGGCTTTAAAAGCCTGTAAAAACCGTAAAAATCAAGTGTCAGTGGGCAGGAGCGTGAGGGGCCCACCTCCGACCCTCAGAGCAGCGAGCGGCTTCTGAGGTTGACTGTGTCTCGCTCGGGTCTCTCTCTGTGTCTCACAACAGTATAGCCAAGCGAGCGAGTGTTACCAAATAGCGGGTTTCCCGCGTTTCACTGGCACCACTGCGGGTGACCAGACCACGTACGGAGCCCGTTCTGGTCTCATTTTGAAGCTATTTTCGCCTAGTTTTCGGCAGAATACACTTTATTTAATGCAGATGCTTGATTTATCATTCAGGAGTGCCTGAATATGCCCTAAATAGCCCAAACATAGCCGCAGCCAATGGGTTAAGCTGAACTTCAGATCCTTCTTAAGCTGAACCTCAGATCCTTCTTAAGGGGGAGGCAGTTGCTTTTAATGGATTTCCTGCTCTCTCGTGTTTAGCCCCATTCGTTTTGATATTTTATCCATAAAGCAGTTAGGTCTAAGTACATGATTAGATTTTTTTTTTTTATGTGAGTGAGGGAGACAAAAGGCAGAACTGCCTGTAGTGAGTGCCTCCCCCAGAGTTGAAAGAGTGACAGGGCCAAAATCAAGGGACGTTCGAGCTAAAATGCCTGGACACACGGAGTTTGAAGCAATTTAAGTCATAGGAAGAGGGAAAGACTGATTCTGGGAGAGAGTTCCAGAGCTCAGCTGTTCAATAGAAGAAACAGTGAGAGTAACGTTTCACTCTTGGGTTGGAGAGTTGCACAGAGTAGGGGTGGGATCCAGGGATTGTGTTGCAAGACGGGTTCCACGTACCCTATTTAGAGGAGGTGGTATACACTGGGAAAGCTCTGAGGAACACTGATTATTGTAGTAGCGATAGACGATAGACGCAACATTGCGGCGAAAAGAGAGAGATTGCAGAGTTGGTGAGTGGACGGGAGTTAATGATACGAAAGGCCTTCCTTTCAACTTTGTCTAGGAGTGCGGTGTGAGAGGATCCTCCCCACACATGTGAACAATACTCAATACAAGGACTCAATGTGCACCTGTACAGAGCAACAAGCTGTGCACGGGTAAAGAACCCCTTGAGGCGGTTGAGCTCACCCAGCTTCTGGGAGGCTGCCTTAGCAAGACTGGTAATATGGTCCTTCCAAGTGAGAGCAGAAGAAAAAGAGACACCAAGAATATTGAGAGAAGATGAAGGATTGATTTTTGTATTGCTGAAGTATAAGGGATAGTCCTCTGGGAGTTCCGGACGGGTAGTAAGATGGCGAAATTGGGTTTTGGAAGCATTAAAGGCAACAAAGTTTTCTCTGCCCCAATTGGAAATAGTAGTTAGATCAGAAGATAAGTATTGTATGGCTTCATATCTAAAATTCGAAAATGGATATCGTGTACCGGTACTTAACCTTTAGCTGTGTTGGTGGTGTAATGCTTATGTTCTGAGTGTGGTGTCCCGAGTTCGAATCCCGGGAGGATCATATATGCTTTCATTAGTTTATTCTAGTGTATTGGGGTTTGTAATGGAGGATTAATGTTAAGTCACAGCCGCAAAATATTATACAAAATAAATACAAACTTTGATATAAATAGTTGGTCCGTTGTAAAGGCTTATCCGTCAATCCTAAATGATAAATAGTGCAATCTAATTATATATTTTATAATCTATTTTTATTAATTTCACTCCAACACCAAACACCTCCCAAAGAAATTAATGAAAGAAAGCATGTGATCCACCGGGATTCCAACCTGGGTTACCACATACAGATTTTAAACACTCTAACCATTACACCATCAAGGCATAAACATGTATAGACATTGTTTGTTTTTTTGTTTTTTGTTTTTTTACCGTGCGGGTGAGGGAGACAAAAGGCAAAACTGCCTGTGACGAATGCATCCCCCAGAGTTGAAAGAGTGACAGGGCCAAAATCAAGGAACCGTACGTCGAGCCAAAATGCTTGGGCACACGGAGTTTGAAGCAATTTAAGTCATAGGAAGAGGGAAAGACTGATTCTGGGAGAGAATTCCAGAGCTCAGCTGTTGAATAGAAGATTAAGAATAACGTTTCAGTCTTGGGTTGGAGAGCTGCACAGAATAGGGGCGGGATTGTGTTGCAAGACGGGTGCTACATGCTCTACAAAGAAGGGGTGGTATACACTGAAGGAGCTCTGAGGAACACGTCTGATCATTGTAATAGCGATTGAATAGTGAAAGAGATGCAAGAGAGATACAACATTGCGGTGAAGCCGAAGAGAGAGAGACTGCAGAGAATTGGTGAGTGGACGTGAGTTAATGAGACGGAAGGCTTTCTTTTCTATTTTGTCTAGAAGTGCTGTGTGAGAGGATCCTCCCCACATGTGTGAACAATACTCAATACAAGGACGCACAGTGCCCCTGTACAGAGCAAGAAGCTGCGCAGGGGTAAAGAACCCCTGGAGGCGGTTGAGTACACCCAGCTTCTGGGAAGCTACCTACCCGAGTCAAACAAACAGATGTTGCGCGAGGTATTACTGTCCTATCGTTTCAGGACATATTTTCACAACCTCCGGACGATCACCCTATTCACACTGAGGGGCCGCCCATTAGGCAACCCCTGCGCCGGAAACACCCCATACAACGCCGCGAGGAAAAAAAACAAGTACAGGAGATGTTGGACGCGGGCTTGATAGACCCTTCCACCAGTCCTTGGTCTTCCCCCGAGGCACTAGTTGTTGTTGTTGCTCTTCCCAAGGCTGCCTGGCCAAACAGCCCCAAGGCCCTGAGCAAGGCCAAGGCCATAACCTAGCAGAACCCTCCCTACCTACCACAATAAAGCCTGGGTGACCGAAGCCACTCCATGGCGGGGAGCTGAAGAGGGTGCGGAAACGCCCGGGAAACAAAGCCCCACCCAGGGCTCTGTGCCCCTCAGCAATTATGAAGAGAAAGTTGAGGGGCAAAGGAAAACTGTGACACTTTGGCTTCCAATCTGCCAACCTCTAGGTTGGCAGATTGAGAGGTCAATCCACGTAAGAGACGCCGTCACTCGAGATCTAGAAAATATATAAGTAAAAGGAAGAGTCAGAGTAAGCTATGAGTAAGGCAGAGATCGCTCAGCTCTCACTCTGATAGACCAACCCGACACCACATGACTAGAACCCAATCCTCTCAGCATTAGCTAGGAAAGGCCCTAGAAAGCCGCCTTTGGCGGGGGGATAGCTCCCCTATTTTAAATCCTTTCGGGGTTGGGCACCCCGTAAACAAAATGATGGCTCCCTGAGGTTTTGTGTAGATTAACGCCAGCTGTATGATGTCACCTTCAAGGACGCCTCCCCTTGCCGCGAATCGACGACTCCCTAGACTCATTGCATGGTGCCTGTATCTTTTCAACATTAGATTTGCAAGCCGGCTACTGGCAAGTCCCCGGTCAACCAGAGCACAAACAAAAGACTGCTTTCCACAAGCAACGGCCGCCACTTTGAATTCAATGTACTACCATTCGGTCTTTGCAATGGGCCTGACACTTTTTTTCGCCTAATGGACTCCGTTCTCCAAGACCTCACCTGAGAGACCTGCCTGGCATACCTTGATGATATTTTTGTATTCACAAACTCTTGGGATGAGCACATTAAACGCCTTAAGCAAGTTTTCTCACGCTTCCGCCAAGCCGATCTCAAATTATAGCCGTCCAAATGCACTGTAGCCCGGGAATCAGTACCTTACTTAGGCCACGTCCTAGCGTACAACCAACAAACACTACCAACCAACATTCCTTACCCCCTCACCCCCCCCCCCAATACCTCTACCTCAACCTAGCGTAAACCAAGAAACACTACCAACCAACCTTCCTTACCCCCTCACCCCCCACACACCTCTACCTCAACCTAGCGTACAACCAACAAACACTACCAACCAACCTTCCTTACCCCCCCCCTCCCCCCCCGCATACCTCTACCTCAACCAAGCGTACAACCAACAAACACTACCAACCGACCTTCCTTACCCCCTCACCCCCCCCCCCATACCTCTACCTCAACCTAGCGTACAACCAACAAACACTACCAACCAACCTTCCTTACCCCCTCACTTCCCCCCCCCCCATACCTCTACCTCAACCTAGACAACCAACAAAACACTACCACCAACCTTCCTTACCCCTCACTCCCCCCCCCCCCCCCATACCACTACCACAACCTAGCATACAACCAACAAACACTACCAACCAACCGTCCTTACTCCCCCCCCCATACCTCTACCTCAACCTAGCATACAACCAACAAACACTACCAACCAACCTTCCTTACCCCCTCACTGCCCCCCCCCCCATACCTCTACCTCAACCTAGCGTACAACTAACAAACACTACCAACCAACATGGTGATGGGCTGGTCTATCAGATTGAGAACTGAGCGATCTCTGCCATACCCATAGCTTACTCTGACTGTTCCTTTTACTTAGATATTTTCTAGATCTCAAGTGACGGCGTCTCTTCCGTGGATTGACCTCCCAATCTACCAAGATGGGAAGCCAAAGCGTCACATATTTCCTTTGCCCCTCAACTTTCTCTTCATAATTGCTGAGGGGCACAGGGCCCTGGGTGGGGCTTTGGTTTCCCGGGCGTTTCCGCACCCTCCTCAGCTCCCCGCCATGGAGTGGCTTCGGTCACCCAGGCGGGGTGAGGGTTCTGTGGTCGGCAGGGAGGGTTCTGTGGGGGCGCTCGGTTATGGCCTTGGCCTTGCTCGGGGCCTTGGGGCTGTTCGGCCAGGCAGTTTGGGGAACAACAACAACAACATCCAACCAACAAACACTACCAACCAACCTTCCTTACCCCCTCACCCCCCCGCCATACCTCTACCTCAACCTAGCGTACAACCAACAAACACTACCAACCAACCTTCCTTACCCCCTCACCCCCCCCCCCATACCTCTACCTCAACCTAGCGTACAACCAACAAACACTACCAACCAACCTTCCTTACCCCCTCACCCCCCATACCTCTACCTCAACCTAGCGTACAACCAACAAACACTACCAACCAACCTTCCTTACCCCCTCACCCCCCCGCCATACCTCTACCTCAACCTAGCGTACAACCAACAAACACTACCAACCAACCGTCCTTACCCCCCACCATACAACCTCCTTCTAACCCCACTCCCCCTCCTCAATCCCCATAACTCCCACCATACCTGAAAATGTGCCTCACCAAAACACACAAAATACCTCAAACCCAAGAACCCCGTATCACATAGATATAGCTTCGCACCAACCTCAATCACCCACCACCTCACCCGCTCATCAAACCAAAAGAAACTCCACCTCACCCTCAGAAAACCCCCTGAAAAACTTTAGTAAGTAACACAATGACTCGCACCGGCAGAGCATCCAATCCTCCTCATAGACTAGGGATTAATTGTACCGTACTTTTGCGTCCTCAGAGGTCTTTAAAAGTCCAGGTACCAGGTCAAAGGTCACCAGTCACCAGCCAGCAGCCACACAGTCAACACCTCAGCTCACACATCCAGACTCACCCACCAAGATATTCGTACAATTTGTCATCTGGATCTCAGGGAAGGGAAAGAATCATAGACTCAAGCATCCTGGCTGGAACCACAACCAACAACACTGATCGTGGTGAGACAGACGTCATCCCTGGGCCGCACACAAGAAATGGTACGGTACCTGTATCACCCCCTACAACACCGTCAGCCCACATAAATTATATGGGATGGGTGTGAATGGGATCTGACTCGTGTGGGCCGGTTGGCCTTATGCATATATCCGTTGTCTTATGTTTTTATGTTAGTGAGGTGTACAGTTAAAGGGGATATGATAGAGGTGTTCAAGTAGGTTATTTGGATAAAGGGGACATGAAAGATGTACCGAAGGTCAGTGATAGCGAAATAATTCGAACAAATGGTATCAAATTAGATCTATCTATCTATCTATCTATCTATATTGTCAGGCCCAATCCCCATTTTGGGGATAGCCGACTCAAGACAGAGCAAGAACAGGGAAAACACAAAACAACATAAAATAACGAATAAACACAGATAAAAAAAAACACAAATTCACACACATCTAGGTCACCCAGGAGAAGACCCAGAGACCAGGGCCACCAAAGTCGCTCCAGCACTCCCCCGGCCCCCGACCACCCGGAGAGGTTCCAATCTCGGCAGGCAGACATGCAGCGGAGCCAAAGCCACAAGCCCTCCCACCACACTTCCAGGCGCACCCTTCATATTAATCGTCTCCCTGGGCCAGGCGCCTGATGGACTATTATCGAGTCCAACTTGCGCCCGACCCCTTATTCCAAATCACCACGTGTTCACTCAACTATTCACAAGCATTCTCCATTCACTCCTGTCCACCACCACTTCCCCTGCCTGATTTATAGTCATTCCTCTATCATCCAAAGCTTTTCTTACACAGTCTCTCCATCTCAATGGGGGTCTTCCTGCCCTTCTATCTCCCCTTGTACCTGACTCACATATTCTCTTTGTAAGCCTTTCATCTCCCATTCGTTCAACATGACCATACCAGCTCAGCACCCTTCTGTCCACTCTGGCTGGCAAATGTTCCTGCTGCCCCACTCTCCTACGTATCTCTTCATTCCTCAATCTGTCTCAACGAGTAACTCCACACATACTCCTCAAGCAGCTCATCTCTATCACATCCATCTTTCTTTTCTCCTTTTTCTTCAGAGCCCATGTCTCAGCCCCATACATCACTGTTGGCACAACAATTCCTTGATACAGTGCACTTTTTACTTTCACTCCGAGATTTCTCGTCTTCCACATACTTCCCATTGCTCGGAAAACCTTCCTTCCTTCACACACTCTCTGTTTTACCTCCATTTCCATACCTCCACTCCTGCTTATCGTTCCTCCTAGATATTTAAAACACTCTACTTGTTCCAATATTTCCCCATCCAGCCTCACATCTAGATTCACCCTATGCTCTCCCCTATTACACACCATTACTTTACTTTTATTGACGTTCACCTTCAGTTTCCTCCTTCCACAAACCACACCAAACTCTTTGACTACCCGCTGCAGTTTCTCCTCAGAATCCGCCACCAATGCTGTGTCACCAGCGAACAGCAACTGATTCAACTCCCAATCTCTACCATTCTTTCCTACTAAACCCAATCCTCTTCCCATAGTTCTCCTTTTCACCTCCCTCACCACACCATCCATAAACATATTAAACAGCCATGGCATTACACAACCCTGTCGCAAACCTACCTTTACCTCAAACCATTCACTCAACTCACCATTTCCTACTCTAACACATGCTCTGCTCCCTTCATAAAAACTCTTAACTGCTTCTAACAAATTTCCTCCTATTTCATAAATCCTTAACACCTTCCACATTGCTTCACAGTCCACACGATCATACGCTTTTTCCAAGTCCATAAAAGCCCAAAATATCTCCTTATGCTTCTCTAAATACTTCTCGCATAGCTCGTAAGTCGTCAATTAATAGGCCTCGAACTATCACACGTAACCACTTTCACTACCACAGAGCCTTCTAAAACTGCACAAAATCGTCAACATATAGGCTAGCTAGAAGAAAATGATAAAGACGTCGACGGTACCAGTCAGGTCAGGTGAACGTAGAGGGATAAGCCTTTACAATGGTACCTCTTGGCTACTTTTTACTTTACCTGAAGAGTGTAGAGATGAGAGAGAGAGAGATCTAATAATAATAATAATAATAATAATAATAAGAATATTTATTCAGTTAGCAATTTACAGAGTTGGTACCACATAGTATGTTACAAATATGACATGTACCAGCTTTGCATAACTCCAACTAAGGATAGCCCAATAAGGCCGTTAGGCGTATTTCCATTGGGGTCCTCGTGGGATTAAGTTAGCTGGGGAAAAGGGGAGGATAAAAGAAATGGATACTTTAGAGAATGTATTTCTAGGGGGTTATTTTAAGATACCTTACATCCTATAGTAAATATCGATAATCCGTAATCAGTAATCATTTCAGTTTGGTTTGCCTATCTCTTATGTCGTATTTAGTAGTAGACATAAGGTTGGTGCTCCCTTCTCGCAGCTGTCCGGTTCAAGTGTTCCTTCAGGCTACGTCTGAAGAAATACAGTGTTCTCTTTTCACGGACTGACTGGGGTAGGTCGTTCCAGTCTTTGATGGCAGTGAAGAAGAATGTTTGCTTACCCTGTCCTTGGATTCTTGGGAGCTTAAAATTAAACATCCTGTTTCTTGTATTATGTCCACTCCTCTCATTTGCTTTAACAAAATCACTCTTTAGATACTCTGGAGCTCTGTCATAGAAAATTTTGAAGGCATTAGTGAGCCTGATTTGTTTGGCCCTGTCAGAGACATTGAGCATACCTAGTGACTGAAGTTGTTCCTGGCCAACATGTGATCTGGGTCCTAGGTTCAGCATGAACCTAACCATTTTATTTTGAGTGACCTGAAGTTTGTGCTGTGCTGATTTAGATGATGCAGAGTACCAGGATGACACAGAATAGTCAAAATGACATTGAACAAGCGCTTGGCAAAGGGTCTTTTTGGTCGCCGCTGGCAAGCATCCCACCTGTCTATACAGGTATTTTATACGTGCTCTACACTTACTCAGGATAGATTCCAAAATTGTTTCACCTGACAAACTCTAGTCCAGTTTTAGTCCGAGATATTTAACTTGTGACACTGTTGTTATAGGAATATCATTACAGTTGACCGAGAAGCCCACAATGTCTTTCAGTTTGGGTTTTGTTCCACATAAGATGGCTTCCGTCTTGCCCAGGTGAAGAGATAGTTTATTGTCCAATAGCCATTCACTACATGATTCTAGTTCTTTGGAAAGTGAAGCGGCAATACTTATTGGGTCTTTTCCTGAAACCAGAAGCACGCTGTCGTCAGCATACAGTAATAATTTACACAAGACGCTCAGTCCCATGTCGTTCACATAACAGAGAAAGAGTAAGGGACCAAGGATGCTTCCCTGCGGGACCCCACAGTTAATTGGCATAGGATCAGATATATTATCATAAATTTTGACTCTTTGTGTTCTACCACTAAGATAAGATTTAAACCAGTTCACTGACCCAATGCCCATTGCTTGTAGTTTATTACATAGGATATCATGGTCTACTGTGTCAAACGCTTTTTGTAGATCAAGAAGAACCATACCGGTGTAGTTACCTTTAGAAATTTCTTTACGAATGTGATCTGTTAAGTGGATGAGACAGGAGTCTGTCGAGTACATGCATCTGAAACCTGATTGAAACTTATAGAATAGATTATTTACTTTGAGGTAGTGTTCAATTTGGGTGTATACCGCTCTTTCAAGGATTTTAGATACAATATATAATATGCTAACTGGTCTGTAGTTGCCAACTTCTAGTTTATTTCCTTTCTTGAATAGAGGGGTTACAATAGCTTCCTTCAGTTCAGCAGGTATAGTGTTGGTGTTAATTGACAGGTTGATGATGTGGGTTAGGGGACCTGCTATACCAATGGCTCCATCTCATAGGAATTTGGCAGGAATTTTGTCTGGTCCTGTGCTTTTAAGTACATTCAGGTTAGAGAGCTCGTCAAAAGTGTATTTTGGTGTAACATTTTGCAATCCAAATGTGTTCGGGTGTATGCCTTTATCTCTGTAGAAATTTCGAAAGGTGGCCGTTGTTGTCGTGTATTTATTGAGAGGTTGCGGTAGGTTCTGTGCAAGTGTGTTTGCTATGGAGGTGAAGTAGGTTGGAGATGTTGGAGAGAGGAAGCTGTTGGAGTGGTTTTGTTATATGTGTTATAGAAGGGGTTAAAGGTTCAAATATTAATTGAATTGGTGTACGATCGCCCTAATAAGTCATGTCCCAGCTGTCATTACGTTTGGCTTGTTCTGTGCTGTATTAATGTCTGTCAGATGTTGAATAGGGTGAGTAAGTGTAGGAACATGTTTGTATATTCCCCTCGATATTAAGAATTAAAGCTTAGATATTGCTGATACTAATTATTAATCAAAACATACTTGGTGCCGAGACATCACTTATTAGCGCGACTGTACCGGTAATTTTATAAAACGCGGAGAACTGTATTCTCCCGACTGGTACTGGTACTGCAGTAATGTATACTGGTATCAGATAGAGCTAAACATATAAAAAAATCAGAAAATGGGAGTCTGCAGAAAGCCCACACAAGGCCAAACTCAAGAAAAGAAAAAAAATCATACGGGAAATATGTAGCCAGATGCCTTTTACACCCAGCCCATCACGTTAATGTAGCCTATGCCTATTTAATTTTGTCTTGAAGCTCTCTATCGTTCTTGATCCTACTACTGTATAGGTAGTGCCAGCGAATTTGACAATAATATTGACTTATATAACTTCTTGACAGTCTTGGTGTGAAATGGTTAAGGTGTCTAAAAATCTGTGTGTGATAACCCGGGTTCGAATCCTGGTGGATCACATAGGCCTATAAGCTTTCATTAATTTCATTGGAGGTGTTTGGTGTTGTGGTGAAATTAATAAAAAATAGATGCTCATAACTCGATATGAATGAAAGCAATCGGGCTGACGTTTCTATCATTTGGGAAGAGTCCAACAGGAAATAGGTGTGGATATTTACAGCCAGTTTGCTCTGGGCTCTTTTGAGTTACAGAGATATCAGGGATCAAGATTATTGTCAAGTTTGTTGGCACTACCTAGGCCTATATAGGCTAGCACTCAGTAGCAGCGGCCTAACACCATCCAACTGAACACAAACTCACTTTCCTAATCCCACTATAAATCTGTTCATTCTAGGTTGGGCAGAAATCCTAACCTCTAACCTCTCATAACTCAAAATGAACTAGAGTAACCGAGCTAATATTTCTCCACTATAGTCTGTTCATTCTAGGTTGGGCAGAAATCGTAACCTCTAACCTCTCATAACTCAAAAAGGACTAGAGTAATCCAGCTAATATTTCTACCACGTGGGAAGATTTGGCTAGGGAATAGGTGTGGAAATTTACAGCTCATTTGCTCTAGCCCCTATTGAGTTATGGAGGCTACAGAGTCACACATTCTACCCAACCTAGAATTAACTGACTTACTATAACAATCATCACCACTCCTCCACAACTCGCTCCTCACAAGTCACAATCCACACACCCTTTCTGTCCCAACTCCCACTAACAATCCCCCCCCCCCCCATGTGGCCCCATATTCTATCAGAACAACACACGGTAGCCTACTAAAAACCGAAACTACCACTAAATATTTAACAATTTGTGAAGGCTATTATAGAATAAGGATGTTACAATGATCATATTAAAATTTGTTCTAACCACCGGAAATACATTTAATGTGCACTATATAAAGCACTGTAAAAAAAATACCTCCCTATTGACGGCGGTAAAACTCCTATTAACAAAATTCATGCTGATATTAATGTCATGGGGGTAGGGGGGGGAGAGAAAGAGTGGCAAAGCCCCCCTCAACCCATCCTGTATCCCAAGGCAAATAATAAATTTTGTTTTACATGTAGGCTACCCTGAAACTGACATACGTACATCTGAGTGTTTTAAGATCGTTGGATAATGGGGGAAAAAAAAAAAAAAAATCCGGGATTGCAACTAGGCTAATTTCAACTACCGGTACTGCTTAATTATAAGAACTACCTAAAACCAAAAAGAAAAACCATGGTAAAATTATTGGTAATATTTTCCCACCACACAAACCATACAACACCTATAGCCTAACAAAACCTAGATGATACACACAACCACCCACATTAACATATTACATGTATGGTGGCGCTAATAAGTCATGTTTCAGCTGGCATTTCGCTGTATGCTTTATTAATGCCTGCCAGATGTTAAATAGGGTGGGTAAGTGTGGAGGTGTGGTGGAGTGGTCTTGCCACTGGCCTGGTAATCCAAAGGTCCCGGGTTCAAATCCCGATGTATCAATGGGAAGATATTATTAGGATGGAATTTGTGCTGTACCTAGTATCAGTGCATTACCACAAGCCCACCGAAACGTCAATAAAATACCCTCATTGTTCCCTGATTAAATAGCACTGTATGAATATTCCCATATTCAAAATATGATATAGGGGTGCAATGCCTGGTGAGTTATCTGCTCAACAGGTGGCGTTGTGTGTGTGTAAGTGTGAGAGTCCGAGTGTAGGGGAAGAGACAGTGAAGCATGGGAACGAGGTGGCTTCAGAGATGGGGTCGTTTCGGGCCATGAGTGAGCACCGTGCCTCATGTGAAGGCAAGATGGCAGGTGCTCGTTGTACTCTACGTGCTTCACATGTCTCACTCCCTAGACTGGAACAAGACCTCACAGGCTTCACTGTTCATTGTAAAGCGGTGAATGTTAAGGCTCTCAGCCTATGCCCGAGAGGAAGTAAGTTGGAATATAGAAAAAA
Source organism: Paralithodes platypus (assembly GCA_032716605.1). NCBI lineage: Eukaryota > Metazoa > Arthropoda > Malacostraca > Decapoda > Lithodidae > Paralithodes > Paralithodes platypus. The sequence continues at coordinate 1,573,781 of CM064553.1, read as the reverse complement.
AAAAAAAAAAAAAAGTATAGTGCTAATAAGTCATGTCTCAGCTGTCATTACATTTGGCTCGCTCTGTGCTGTATTAATGTCTGTCAGATGTTAAATAGGGTGGGTAAGTATAGTGCTAATCAGTCATGTTTCAGCTGTCATTACGTTTGGCTCGCTCTGTGCTGTATTAATGTCGGTCAGATGTTAAATAGGGTGGGTAAGTATAGTGCTAATCAGTCATGTTTCAGCTGTCATTACATTTGGCTCGCTCTGTGCTGTATTAATGTCTGTCAGATGTTAAATAGGGTGGGTAAGTATAGTGCTAATCAGTCATGTTTCAGCTGTCATTACGTTTGGCTCGCTCTGTGCTGTATTAATGTCTGTCAGATGTTGGATAAGGTGGGTAATTATAGGGCTAATAAGTCATGTTTCAGCTGTCATTACGTTTGGATCGCTCTGTGCTGTATTAATGTCTGTCATATGTTGAATAGGGTGGGTAAGTATAGTGCTAATAAGTCACGTTTCAGCTGTCATTACGTTTGGCTTCCTCTGTCCTCTATTAATGTCTGTCAGATGTTTAATAGGGTGGGTAAGTATAGCGCTAATACCGTAAGTCACGTTTCAGCTGTCATTACGTTTGGTTCACTCTGTGCTGTAATAATGTCTGTCAGATGTTGAATAGGGTGGGTAAGTGTAGGAACACTCAAAACGAATAAAGTTTTAGATATTGCTGATACCAATTATTGATCAAAACATACTTGGTGCCGTTACATCACGTATTAGGCCGACTGTACTTTCGGCGGTAAAAGTCACAAATCAAGTTCGATAGACAATAAATAAATGCCGAAAATCACTAGAAAAATGCCACAATCTCAATATCACTCTAAATGGCTCAAATCTGCAGAATATCGCTAGAATTCATGCCACTAGATGTTAAAAATGGCCTCTAAATCCAAGTAAATAACTCTTGATCTAGCGGGAAAGTGGCTAAATTGGCAACACTAATATCTATCTATCTATCTATTTATCCGGCCAGGCTGGCAAACGAGATAGCCTACATCCATAATAGCCTGCCTCAAAATAAAATCCCTTGTTTTTATTCATTAGCCTAGGCCTATTATTAAATATACAAAGTTAAAAATATGCACCAAAGTTTCCAATATATAGGCTATAGGCTAGCTACCCCTGGACGAGATTAAATTTTTTTTTTTATTTTTTTTTTTTTTAAGAGACAATGAACGGAGGAAGGAAAAACACAGATAAAACAAAAAGGTCCATGTGCCTAAAGGCATCCTCCATTCATAAAATGTTTGTAACAACTGGATTTAAACATTTGTTGATTGTAAGTTTGTGGAAAGCAATTCGAGGGAAGTGAATTCCAAAGAGTAGTAGCTCTGGGGATAAATGAATTCTGATAAGCAGAAGTTCTGCATTGTGGAGGAGAAAGTGTAAATTCATGGGCGCTCTCAGCTGCCCTAGTTCTACGGGGAAAGATGTGGAGAGGCGGCACAATTGAAGCAAGTTCCTCGGAACAATTGCTGTGAAAATATCTGTAGAATAATGCAAGGGATGCAACGTTTCTTCGTATGGCTAATGTAGGAAGGTCCTGTGTGATTGCAGGGTTATTGATTAATCTAATAGCTTTATTTTGAATTTTGTCCAACTGCCTCAATGCAACCACTCCACTTCCACCCCACAGAGGTGAACAGTAATCCATCTGAGAGCGCACATGACTTTTATATATTACGGCCAACTGCTCGTCAGTGAAGAATTCTCGAACTCTGTACAGGAGTCCCAGTTTTTTAGAGGCATTCTTAGCAATGCTTCTAACATAATGTGTCCAGCTCAAGTTAGTACCGAGAATGTCAATACTAAGGGAAGTGGGAATATTTACATCATTAAAAAATATATGGGAGTCAGTGAGATTCTGTCGGTTAGAAAATTGAATGTACTTGGTTTTCTGTGCATTAAAGGAAACTAGATTCTCTTGTCCCCATTCATTAATTCTAGAAAGGTCCTGGTTCAGAGAAATTGCAGTGTTTATTTTTGAATTTATAAGATCGGGTTGGGTGAAAGAATTGGTAAATGTGAAGGAACTGTGGAGTGTTGAGTCATCTGCGTAGGAATGTATTGGATTATGAGTGGTAGATATGAGATCATTGATATGAATGAGGAACAGAGTTGGGGCCAAAACTGATCCCTGGGGAACACCAGCATTTATTGAGTGAAATTGAGAATAAAGGCCATCTACCATTACACGTATTTTTCTGTTATGAAGATAAGAAGAAATTAGTGGAACTAATGATGCAAGGCCGTAGTGTGACATCTTCGACAATAAGGATTGATGCCAGACTCTATCAAATGCCTTTGATATATCCAGTGCTATTGTATGTGTTTCACCATGTTGGTCTGTAGCTTGGTTGATTTGATGCGTAAGAAGGCAAAGAATGTCTGCAGTTGATCGACATCGTCTAAAACCATATTGCCTATCACTGATTAATTTATTATTCTCCAGATGCTTAATTATGTGATTATTTAATATAATTTCAAAAACTTTGCCAAGAGTGGAAGTTATAGCTATTGGTCTGTAGTTTGATGGATCTGAAGAGGCACCTTTTTTAGGAACTGGATGGATGTTTGCTTCTTTCCAGGGTACTGGGAAGCATGAGGTATGAGTACACAGACGGAAAAATTTTGCCAATACAGGAGCGAGCACCAAGGAGCAATTCTTAAGTACTATTGGAGGAATTTCATCTGGACCAGGAGCCTTATCTACTGAGAGATTCTGCAAAATAGTTTTGACATGTCTGGTGTGGATCTTAAGTGAGGGAATTTCAGGTGAATTAAAATTAAGTACAGGGACATCTTGATTTATTTCATCTAAGGTTGAGTTGGTGGAGAAAATATCTGCAAGGTTAGCTTTACCTCGTGGGTCACTTACAAGATTGCCAGTCGGAGATTTTAATGGTGGAATGGATGAAGCAGTAGTGAAGTTGGATTTGAATGAGTTAAGAGTAGACCAAAATATTTTGTTATCATTTGGATTATTTAGAAGTTTATTTGCCTGCTTATGGAGAAAGTTTGATTTAGTTAGGTTTAATACAGTTTTGGCATGATTTCTGATGTTTCTAAAGTAATTAAAGGCTTCATGTGTTTTTGATCTTGTGTATGCATTGTAGGCTATTGCTTTTTGTTCAGTTACTCTAGCACAATTATGGTCAAACCATTTAGGTGAATTAGATCTTTTACTGTACTTTTGATGAGGAATAAAAGTTTCCATTCCAATTTTTACAAAATCTTGTATGTGGCTCAAGGTGGAGTGTGCATCATTAGAAAAGAAAGAGGTCCAGGGAATATCAATAAAGAAACCTTGAAGACCCTCCCAGTCTGCCCTATCGTAATGCCATTTAGTCACCAAAACAGGTTCAGAGTGGGAAGGTGTGGTAGGTGATAGACAGGTGGCCTGTATTAGACAGTGATCAGAAGATCCAAGTGGGGACCTAACTGTAACATCATAATTTTCTGAATTGGTTGTTAAAAATAAGTCCAGTAGGTGGGAATTATGATTAGGATTATCTGGTACACGGGTGGGTTGGTTGACTAGTTGAATGAGATTAAATGAGTCTGCAAATAGCTCACATTCAAGACCAGCATCATCAGTCCTGGCTGAATGAGTGAGCCATTCAACATTATGGACATTAAAATCACCCAACACAGTGATTTCAGAAGAAGCATTTAAGTTGAGGACACTGAGTTGTGAGGACAGAGAATCAAAAAGACTTTGCTCTGGAGGAGTATTTGGGGAACGGTAGATGCAACATATGTATTTAAATTTACCAGCAGAAATTAATTTGTATATAGAATAATCAAAATAGGGACAATTGAAACTAGTAACCTCCTCCAGGGCAATTTCAGATTTTGCGAAGCAACATACACCACCTTTAGGTCTGAAATTTTGGAGCAGTTGATAACCTGGAAAATTAAATCTAGATGTGTCAGATGTGGATGTTACTTGAGTCTCTGTCAAAAAAAGGAGAGTAGGGGATTCTGCTTGAAGAAATTGGTGTACAGAATTGATGTTAGAGTGAAGTCCCCTTATATTACTAAAGAAATAGCTGTACTGACAAGCAGCTTTGGGACGTTGCAATGCTCTTGACACAGTCGCATGATGACGACCGGGAGGGCCCTGTGTCAATAACCCAACCCTGCCGGGGGTGGATATCCGAGGGACCACCAGGTTTGCTCTTAACAATTGTACTGCCATATTTATAAGGTAAGTGTATGGTGTTACATGTATGATATGTAGTGGGAAGAGTAGTATTTTATGGATAGAGGATAGCGATGTAGGGCAATGTCGTGAAGTTGGATGTGTATGTTATATAAAGAGGGTTTTCCTGATACCCCTGATGTGTGAGGCAGAAAGATATGTATCCAGCTACCAAGGCCTGGGAGAGAAAATGGAATTCAGGCTATTCCCTGAGTCTCCCGAAACCTTGGCGGTAGTACTTCCCTGGGCGGGGCTGCCTACCCCTACTACCTACAAAGTAGTTGTGTGGTCTAAACAACGCAACTGTATGCGCATTAGGCCTATTATTATTATTATTCCCTCACTTTCATCTTCGTCTGAATTATCTTCCCCATCCCCCATCACACACCTCATAGTGTGCCATCTGTGTAGAAATATGCAAGTTGTGTAGGCCTACACATAATATGCAAGTTGTGTAGGCCTACACATAATATGCAAGTTGTGTAGGCCTACACATAATATGCAAGTTGTGTAGGCCTACACATAATATGCAAGTTGTGTAGGCCTACACATAATATGCAAGTTGCGTAGGCCTACACATAAAATACAAGTTGTGTAGGCCTACACATAATATGCAAGTTGTGTAGGCCTACACATAATATGCAAGTTGTGTAGGCCTACACATAATATGCAAGTTGTGTAGGCCTACACATAATATGCAAGTTGTGTAGGCCTACACATAATATGCAAGTTGCGTAGGCCTACACATAAAATGCAAGTTGTGTAGGCCTACACATAATATGCAAGTTGTGTAGGCCTACACATAATATGCAAGTTGTGTAGGCCTACACATAATATGCAAGTTGTGTAGGCCTACACATAATATGCAAGTTGTGTAGGCCTACACATAATATGCAAGTTGTGTAGGCCTACACATAATATGCAAGTTGTGTAGGCCTACACATAATATGCAAGTTGTGTAGGCCTACACATAATATGCAAGTTGTGTAGGCCTACACATAATATGCAAGTTGCGTAGGCCTACACATAAAATACAAGTTGTGTAGGCCTACACATAATATGCAAGTTGTGTAGGCCTACACATAATATGCAAGTTGTGTAGGCCTACACATAATATGCAAGTTGTGTAGGCCTACACATAATATGCAAGTTGCGTAGGCCTACACATAATATGCAAGTTGCGTAGGCCTACACATAAAATGCAAGTTGTGTAGGCCTACACATAATATGCAAGTTGTGTAGGCCTACACATAATATGCAAGTTGTGTAGGCCTACACATAATATGCAAGTTGTGTAGGCCTACACATAATATGCAAGTTGTGTAGGCCTACACATAATATGCAAGTTGTGTAGGCCTACACATAATATGCAAGTTGTGTAGGCCTACACATAATATGCAAGTTGTGTAGGCCTACACATAATATGCAAGTTGTGTAGGCCTACACATAATATGCAAGTTGTGTAGGCCTACACATAATATGCAAGTTGTGTAGGCCTACACATAATATTTTCGAGTCTAGGCTATGCATATCGCGGGTCACAGTGAGGCAGGAGAGGCTACAGAACTTCTGCAGCCTATACTTTAACGACTCCACAATCACCAACGTAATCTACCACATTCACATTCGCGATAATCATCCACAATCCGTATACAGGCAGGAGGCTACTACGGCCGGTCATTATAGGAATATAGGCCTACTCCTAGCCTAATCCTGTCCCTAATCATTAACCCCCTGCATATTATGCCGCCCAAGAGCAGCCCACAACGTTAATACAATACTGCATTGTCTCTTTTACCTTCGATACTGATTCAAAGGAGTGAATCGCCTGCACATTCTTGATTTCCAATATTAATAGGCTATAAGGCTATGTATTTTATTTTATAAGCTTAACAAGGGCCTGTAAGATTTGAGAGTTTGTCACATATAGTTACCACTTATTTACACAATTACTCTGAAGATTCTTGACGATTCTTGGTTGAAGATGACACGTGGAACACAACACAGTCAAACAATCGTGTGTTTACTTATGCTAAATTTATCCTCTACTGATAATGTCCGTGAATCAGCTTTACAATTAGTTTGGGAGATGATATTACCACTATTCCCTTTCTGTCTAGGCTTTGGAGTTAACGTTAAATGGTAAAGAACTTGGAAATCCAATGATTATCTATAGAACTCGAGATATAATAGGAGGGTACGCTGTCTAGGACTGTCCGGTTGTTGCACCGAGGTTTGTTACGAACTTTGGCGGGAAATTTGAATGTCTAAAGTATACAAGAAGTATACGGATGATTTTAGTTTTGCTATACCCTGTTCCAAATCAGTTATCAACTAACTTCTGTAACTTAAAAAGGGCTAGAGCAAATGGGCTGTAAATTTCCACACCCATACCCTAATCTGGCTGACCCTTCCCAAGTGGTAGAAATGTTAGCTCGATTATTCTAGTCGTTTGTGAGTTATAGAGATTAATGTGCAAGAGTTTTGGCCTATTTACTTGTAACAGGGTATAAGCTTTAGAAGAAACGGTGACTTTTGGTGATATATAAAAACAGATGAATATGCTAACTACAGTCCATTCAATATAGATAGGCCAAAATCTTGAACATTGACCTCTGTGAGTCTGTAACTCATAAACGACTTGAGTAATCGAGCTAATATTTCTACCATTTGGGAAGAGGCAGCCAGGGAATAGGTGTGGAAATGTAGCCTACAGCCCATTTGCTCTAGCCCTGTTTGAGTTACAGAGGTTAGGGTTCACAGTTTGGTCCCACACATCCATCTTACCTTTTTCATTGTATTGGGTTCCTTTCTGTTGATATCATCCGCTTTGACAGGCCACGTTTCTGAAGTATGTCATTGCACTAACAAAAAATAAATCCTATGTGGATGAGGGAGACAAAAGGCAGAAGCTGCATATGACGAGTGCGTCCTCCAGAGTTGAAATAGTGACAGTGCCAAAATCAAGGAATGTTCGAGCCAAAATGTCTGGACACACAGAGTTTGAAGCAATTTAAGTCATAGGATTAGGGAAAGATTCCGAAAGATGGATTCAGGGAGAGAGTTCCAGAGCTCAGCTGTACATACATACAAGTTTAAAGATCGCTTCATCCACAGAGAGCGTGGTTTTAGTCTACATACATAATTATGTTATGCCACGTTTTCAATTAAACGTGAGACAATCTGATTGTGATTTCCACCTTAGGAATCAGCGCTAATCATCAACTTCAATACCTCTCCGCTGGGTAAAGACTAGCCTTAGCTCTATCAATCCACATGCACACTAGTAATAAGCAATGGACACAATATACACAGGAAAGGTTTCAACAGGTTTTATTCCTTAACAGCTAAGGTACAATCTCAATATGTATCTGGAAAAGTAAATTTAACATTCATGTGATAGAGAATAATAATGTTATAACTGAACATATGAATAATAACACGAAGAGAGGATAAGTCTCAAATCACAAATTAACTCCTGATATAAATATACAAGCTCTCAAATATGGCTTGGGAAAGAGTAAATAATAGTTAATGCGATGTTATAAGCGTAGCACTGATAAGTATGAACAATAGGACAGTACACTGTATTTGATTTCTAAACGAACACTAATTCAAAGTGACTTGAATAAGTATTTAAACTGAATTAACTCAAAGAGCCATATATATGAATTATTGATTCATAAACTTGTAATAAATATAGTCAGATATACGTGACTGAGGAGCAATTACTCGCGACTTGAACTATCACTATTGGACTTGTACCCAGATGACACGTAGCGTATAAACTAAGGTCTGAATAAGTGTTCAAGTTGATGTGTAAGTGTAGGTATTTATAACCGGATAAACCTTTGTATATTTCCACATTAATAAACACTGAAGCATGTATCCGAAGTAGTATATACACGTTTTCCGCCCGTTAGATATGTGTATTGTTCTCCCTAAGCAGAGCAACGAATAATAAACAAAGAAGGGAAGAATGGAAAATCTTCTATAATTTACATTAACCTCAGTGAACCTTATCATACCTCAGTCTAGACCCTCACAACAATCATCGTTACCATTACGAACAAAAGAAACACTTAAATGATTTATGTAGAGAGGATAGGCACTGGTAGAGCGACGTTCGAGCACAATGGTGTAGTTTTAGTTGTCCTAGTTCTTGACTACAGGGCCTGGGATTTCACACCTCCCAAATAGTTGTAGGGCACGGTCGTCTCTCTCTCTCTCTCTCTCTCTCTCTCTCTCTCTCTCTCTCTTTCTCTCTCTCTTCCCTTGACTCGGCACAACACACTTGGTCACGATTCACACTGAGTCTGGAGGATGACAATAAAGGATCCCCTACACTAGGTATACTTAAGGTATTACCAGGCGTAGGTGGACAGGATAAAAACAAACTATCTGGAACCTCGAAGGGGTACAGTGATGCAAACTTAGGCTGGACAAGGTTAAAACTAGATTTGCATCGAAAGTACTGGAGTCACCTAATATGCTCGAAAGAAAAGGGTTCACATCCAATAAATCTATCTCGTCCCCGTCGTCGTAGGACACTAAGTCACAAGAAAGACTTGAGAGGCTGCTCTGTGCAAGATCTGGGGTTTCGATTGAAGACGCACATAAAGTGACGTTTCCAATTGAACTATCTTCCAATTGAACTGGGCTCCTTATGGATGGATGGACACCAGTAGAGAAGGAATGAAGTTCCTCACCAAGAACTTTACCTTTTATTTTAAGTTCCGAACCCAAAATGGCAGTGAAATCTGAGGGCTGAAGGCTTACTTTGCTTAGGCTCAACGCGCATAGTGACTCTGATTTTGTCGGCACTTGGGGTGTCCGGTTTCGGGGCCTCAGGCTTTGGTTTCTGTCAGGGAGCCGGTCGCATTAAGATTGGCTTTGAGTTTGGGATTACATGAGGAGGATGTAGGCATTGTTTGCAGTTGAAGATTTGGTTGGTATTGGCTCTGAGGGAAATTTAGACCTGATGGGTGAGGTGATTCTATTATTATTTGGTTGTTCATTCCCTCATTATTTGCATGATTACTGTGGTTTATTATTGATTGGGAATAGTTAACTTGCCTCTTTATATTTCATTTTCTTTGATTACTATATAACACAGGGGCACACTGAAGGGGTTGATGTCATATTTCCATAGTGTTGCTGGAGTCCTTGTTGTTCTCGTGTGCATCTGGGCGGCTAGGGTAGTTTCACCTCCGACTTGCATTTTCCTTCTTCGGTCCTGGTTGGTTATTGTAGTTAGCCTTGCTAACTCCGTTTTCCTTAATTTCCCGTCTCCTGTTGTTGTGGTTCTTGGAACTTGGGGGTCGCTGGGTAGTGTTGCAAGATCTTATGGAAGCAATGCGTACAGGTGGTTCTGAGGTGGTGGTTGTGGTTGGTATAGTCTATTCGCTGTAAGTAGGCGAGCAATCATGACCACAATCCTCTGTAACTCAAAAAGGGCTAGAGCAAATTGGCTGTAAATTTCCACATCTATTCCTTGACTGACTCTTCCCAAATGGTAGAAATATTTGCTCAATTACCGGTACTCTAGTCGTTGTTTAGTTACAGGATACCGGTACTCTAGTCGTTGTTTAGTTACAGGATACCAGTACTCTAGTCGTTGTTTAGTTACAGGATACCGGTACTCTAGTCGTTGTTTAGTTACAGGATACCTGTACTCTAGTCGTTGTTTAGTTACAGGATACCGGTACTCTAGTCGTTGTTTAGTTACAGGATACCGGTACTCTAGTCGTTGTTTAGTTACAGGATACCGGTACTCTAGTCGTTGTTTAGTTACAGGATACCGGTACTCTAGTCGTTGTTTAGTTACAGGATACCGGTACTCTAGTCGTTGTTTAGTTACAGGATACCGGTACTCTAGTCGTTGTTTAGTTACAGGATACCGGTACTCTAGTCGTTGTTTAGTTACAGGATACCGGTACTCTAGTCGTTGTTTAGTTACAGGATACCGGTACTCTAGTCGTTGTTTAGTTACAGGATACCGGTACTCTAGTCGTTGTTTAGTTACAGGATACCGGTACTCTAGTCGTTGTTTAGTTACAGGATACCGGTACTCTAGTCGTTGTTTAGTTACAGGATACCGGTACTCTAGTCGTTGTTTAGTTACAGGATACCGGTACTCTAGTCGTTGTTTAGTTACAGAGGTTAAAGGTGATGATTTCTCGCCTACTTACAGCGAATAGACTATAGATGGTTGGGTGGGAATGGTTGGAATATTTTCCTCCCGTGGCATCTCAGATATAATTGACCACTTGCGAGTTTTGGTCTATAAGGAAGTTGGAGCCGTGGCCATTAATATTTAGAAGAATTATAAACTAAAATACGGTCATAATACATACATAAATACATAACACCAAATTGATCATACTTTTTGTCCACCAGAAACCCACATTATTATTACATTTAAATTTAATTTCGATGATCACGGCTTCAACTTCCTTATAGCCTGAAACTCGCAAGTGGTCAATTAGCCTCCTTCACAACTTAACCCCTTCTGTACCGATGACATCCTGTTTAGTTTATTCTATTCTGGCTACTACTCATCAATTTTATTCAGTGTAGGAAGGATCTCTACCAATTATGAGGCTTCCAACCATCTCAATCAACCCTTTTAACTACCACAGATCCTTCCTAAGCTGCACAAAATAGTCTAAATATAGCCAGGATAATATTAAAAAGACGTCGCCGGTACAGTAGGGGTTAATAATGAAGCGTAAACAATTGACCACTTGCGAGTTTCAGGCTATAAGGAAGTTGGAGCCGTAAACATTGATATTAAACAAATACAATAATAATGTAGGTTTCTAATGGATAAAAAGTAGAGGTATGTTTAATTGGGTTTTATGTATTTATATAAGCACTACAACCGCAATTTAGGTGATAATTCTGTTAATTATAATAATTATCAATGGCCACAGCTCCAACTTCCTTATAAACCGAAACTCACAAGTGGCCAATTGACCATTTGCGAGTTTCGTTCTATAAGGAAGTTGGAGTTGTAGACGTCGATATTTAACAGCATTACCAGCTAAAATACAGTTGTAGTACATTTATAGATACATAAAATCCAATTCAACATACTCTTAAGCCATCAGAAACCTACATTATTGTTACATGTCTGTTTACTATCGATGTCTACAGCTCCAACTTCCTAATAGACCGAAACTCACAAGTGGTCAATCAGGCCGCCGCCCATGTAGTGTTCGAGCGTAGCGCCCGTCTTGTTTACATTACTGTATGCCGTGAGATACAATAATGGGTTGATTACCCCCCCATGACTTCCCAAACTGACTAATTCCTTGAACATGACAATAGTGCGTTTTTATATGTGTGTTTAGTTTGCTTGGGAAACAGATTAACTTGCTCATGTAGTTTCTTACAGTTTCTTACAGTAGATCCTCTGGAAAAAGGCAAACTAGGCCTGTGCATCCAGCTCAGTGCCAGTACTTGCACTACTGCGGTCGTTCACGGTGTTGGCGGCGGCGGTAGCAGACGCAACATTTTTACTATTTTGTATTTTTGCTTTATAATCAAACTTCAAATCTTGTCTTCCCCATGCTTTATCAAGATTACTTTCAAACTTCCTTATTGATTCTGAATCGACTACATACTGGGGCAGTGCGTTCCACTCATTTACCACTCTATCACAAAATGAGTTCTTTGCCTTTTCAAGCCTATTTCTTTCTTTGTAAATTTCCTTAGAGTGCCCTCTCGTTCTTGTTCCCTCTCGCATCAAGAAGATATCTTACCTTCACACACATCCTCATCATACTTTCTTGACACTATCTTAAAAGTCTCTATCATATCCCCTCTCTTTCTCCTATATGCTAGTGTCGGAAGTCCCGGTGTCCTCAACCTCTGCTCATAGCCCGCGTTCTTCAACATTGGTACTAGCTTGCTAGCTCTCCTCTGCACTTTCTCCACTGCTTCTATATCCTTTACCATATATGGAGCCCACACCTGGTTCGCATATTCCAGGTGCGGCCTAACCAGCGCTGTATAGAGATTCCTGAAGATTTCTTTGTCAAGTGACACAAATGTCCTCCATATCAGCCCTACAATTCTATTGGCTTTGTTTATCTTTTCCGCTAAATGTTCTGAGAAATTTAACTTATTGTCTATCACTACTCCTATATCCTTTGCTGCATTCACTTCCTCCATCGCTTCATACATACTGTATCCTACCTTGTCTATCTTGCTTGTCCCAATCCGCATGTACTTGCATATAGTGATGTACACTCTATGTGGTGAATTGTGTTCTTTTATTTCAAATTTGATTTTATTAACCCACTGAGCCCCAGCAACGCAGGGTTTGCGTCCACAATGTATGTAACGCTAAACCCCAGCAACGCAAACCATGCGTCCTGGCCGGTCCGGTCCCAATTACTCCGGTCCTATGGCACCTAGAGGGCTCAGATTTGTATGGGAACTGTGTAAGTATCCCACGCAACCATGCCGATGGTTGAAAACTCTCAAAGTACAACCGCGTGTGCGTGAGCGTGCAAAAAATTGTATTTTGGGTGTTGTTGCCTACAATTTCTTACTCTTCTAAAATCGACTTTCGGGGGCTCCGTAGGACCAATTTTTGACCTTTTTTATCGTTTTTTGTGGTTTTTCCTTCATTCCTAACCCATTCGCTATTGTTTCTGGAAAAAAAAAATCAGAAACAGCCGGTCCCTGGTGGTACATTTATTATAAACTAGCTGGCTCAGTGGGTTAAGCGTTATTTCCACATAGCGATTTTGATTAGTTCCTTTGTGTTTATCTTGTGTCGTCCCAGTTTTGGTTTGTTTGCTGTGCAAATTTTACATTATAATTATTATCATCATCATATATATTGCCAGCAGTGGGGTGCATAACAAACTTGACAATAATCTTGATCCCCTGACCTCTTCGTAACTCATAAGGACCTTCAGCAAACTGGCTGTAAATATCCACACCTATTTCCTGGTGGACTCTTCCCAAATTGTAGAAATATCAGCCCAATTGCTTTCTTTCATTTTGAGTTATAAGAAGTTAAGGGGTCCAGATTATTGTCAAGTTGGTTGGCGCTACCTATAGTATGCTTCATTGTATCCTTAGTTTTAAGGGGAGGCAGACCGTTTTTTCTGGACCCCCTTCTTCCTAATGTTTAGCCCCACTAATTTTGAGATTATAAGACGTTCGGCCCATTAGTTTGGCGATTTTAACACCTTTTGCCCCATTTTGTTGTCAATTTGAAGACCTTTCGTGCCATTTAGGTGTCAATTTTTTCCTGGCGAGCGATAGCGAGCCTGCAATTTTACGAAGAACCGGATTTCGGCCGGGACATTTTTCTACCGAAAAATGTACAAATTTATCTTGCAGGGGGGTCTAAGGGGTGTTTTCTAAGCTTGATGGAGGAGGAAACTAAAGAAATATTTGAATAAATTAATTAATAAACCAAACAGTCTCCCCTTAACACTTAAAGAGCGGTGCCCGACTTAAGTCCGTATCGAAAAAGCAGCAAGTTAGGAGCATTATTAAGGCTTTTAAAGGATTAAAATCGAGTGCAAATGGCCGGGAGTGCAACAGGCCACACGGCGACACCCAGGGCTTACCGCCGCCCACTGACTCACGCTCTCCCTCTGTTCTCGAGAGGCCGGCAGTGTAGCCAGTAGTGAGCGTAGCTGGAAAAAATATGCCGCTATACGCTAAACTCCCATGTTGGTGGTACCACTGCATCAAAACGACGAGTGCTACATAGCTCGTTCTGGTCTCATTTTGAAGCTTGTAGCGCCTAGTTATTTGCTGAATACATTTCTTTTCATGCAGATACTTGATTGATCATTTAGGAGGGCCTGAATATGCCCAAAATAGCCCAAAACCCCCGCTAGACGAGGGTTAATCTACAGGTGAGAATATATAACAGTACTGTATCATCAGAGGGAGGCATTTCATTTGTGGCCACCCTCTCCTTACTTGGTTGGTTCACTTTTTGGGCCAGTTTTGCATGTATTAATTATTTTTCTAGTTTCATCCCTAGACCTCCATCAAATTTAAAAAAGCATCCATTAGATCCCCCTTCTAGATTAATTTGTACATTTTTCGGTAGGAAAATGTCCCGGCCGAAAGCCGGTTCTTCCAACATTACAGGCTAACTATCGTTCGCCAGGGAAAAATTGAAACCTAAATTATAATGTAAAACTTGCAAAATAAACAAACCAAAACGTATACAAACACAGTAAAAAGACAAAATAACTAATCAAAATCGCTATGTGGAAACAACGCTTAACCCGTACAGCCCCAGCGATGCGTCTGACGCGTCGGCGATGTATGTAACGCACAGCCCCAGAGACGCGCCTGACGTGTCACCCTAATTGCGCCGACCGTAACCTCAGGTGTAGCCACTCAAGATGGCTCAGATTTGTATGGGAACTGTGTATGTATCCCACGCAACCGTGCCGATGGTTGAAAACTCTCAAAGTCCACGTGCGTGCGCGTGAGCGCGCAATAACCTGTTTTTTTGGGGTAATTGCCTTCAATTTTTACTCTTGTAAAATACTTTTTCGGGGGCTCTGTAGGACCATTTTTTAAGCTTTTTGAGCGGTTTTTCGTGTTTTTTCCTTCATTCCTAACCCATTCGCTATTGTTTCTGGAATAAAACCATTTTTTGAAAACCGGCCGGGTTCTGGTGAACAAACATTACAAAACTAGCCGGGGCTCCACGGGTTAAGTAAAATAATAATTTATACATAAAAGAACACAATCCACCACATAGGGTGTACATTACTACATGCGCAAGTTAATCTGGTTCCCAAGCAAACTAATCGCACACATAACAACGCACTGTCGTCACGTTCAAAGAATTAGTCAATTTGGGAAGTCGGGGACGTTCTGGTAAATTTTACTAAACTCTGCATGAATAAAGACACTACATTAAGTGTCAAAATGTTCTATTAAAATCAAATTTGCAACTTGACAAGATAATAACAATAGTACAAAATACAAATATCACTCACTAACGATAGTGCTATCGGGTAGGTACCTGTAAGCATAGCATGCTTCAAGTGACCCCTAACAATTACTACCCTACTAATAACCTACATTTATTGTACAAATAAACTAAGGAAATCGCAAAAGCAAGTAATTGATCCTATCGACAATGAATAAATACAGTATAATAAATAAAAATATTTGAAAATATGAAGCAGGCACGAACACGAAAGGTATAAATATTGACGAAGAAATGGGGCGAAAGGTCTTAAAATCGACTAACTAATGGGGCAAACATCTTTACCCTTTCACTCATTTATGACGCAGAGGTTGCCAGATTAACAATAAGAAATAGTTCTCTCACTCTTATAATTACCTCTCCAAAATTAGTTTTCTACCCACAGCTAACTCAAAGACAACTGCAGAGGTTGAAGTAACTAAACAAAAGGTTTCTAAATACCCCCGATGGTCACAAAGGTTTTAAAGTATCCCCAATAGGCTCAAAATAGCGTCATATGTCGGAGAGGGTTAACATCTGAAAACTAATGGGGCTAAACATGAAGGAGAAAGTGGTCCAGAAAACCGGCCCATCACCCCTTAACATTAATCATCAATTACAAACCCCAATGTACTTGAATATACTAATGAAAGCATATGGTCCTCCCAGGATTCCAACTCCTACACTTACCAACCCTATTCAACATCTGACAGACATTAATACAGCCCAGAGGGTGCCTAACGTAATGCCAGCTGAGACATGACTTATTAGCGCCACCGTACCCCCCCTATTCAACATCTGACAGTCATTAATACAGCCCAGAGGGAGCCAAATGTAATGACAGCTGAGACATGACTTATTAGCGCCACTGTACCCGCCCTATTCAACATCTGACAGACATTAATACAGTCCAGAGGGAGCCAAACGTAATGACAGCTGAGACATGACTTATTAGCGCCACCGTACCCACCCTATTCAACATCTGACAGACATTAATACAGCACAGAGGGAGCCAAACGTAATGACAGCTGAGTCATGACTTATTAGCGCCACTGAACATTTTAATCTGTACTGAACCCAAACGAGACAATACAACGCTTCAATATAAAAGTTGATAAGTTCCCTATAAACCAGAACCGGCGGCCCGCTGCAGGCATATGGGCGGCCAGAGGCGGCTGAGTGTGGGCAACCTTCCTTCATCGGCCCGCATAGCATACACCCGGAAACTACATCCATTCCAAGTTAACCCCTAGAGTAAGTAGCTTAATGGAGGCTGATCAGATAGTGTTTCAGTGTAATTGGCTATAGATGATATCATGATATAGGCCTAGGCCTATTTCTTTTTTTACAAAATTATTCCACTGCCAGCTGAGCTGTTCTTTGCCCCCAGCTGGTAATATATATGATAATGACAATAAGTCATGGGGTTGAGGGGGGAAAAGCCCCCTTCAGCCCATTATTGTATCCCACGGACAACTGTAGGGTGAATTGTTATTGTTTTGATACCAGGGGTGGCTGTGGGATACAATAATAGGTTGAAGGGGACTTTGCCCCCCTCATCCCCTTTATATATTGTCATCATCATATACGGTATATTTCCAGCAGGGGGCCAAATAACAGTTGGCTGTGGGATCATATCGTAAACAAATGAAATAGGCCTAATATAAAAAAAAAATTAGGCTATCTGTGTCTTCTATTATACTTTGTGTATTGGCCTAATAGTTTTTGGGAAGGATGTAGTATTCGGGAGTATGATCATGTTTATATAGGTCGCACGCACGTTTCCGTCTATTTTTACTTTTTTTCTGTAATTTGCCCCCTACTGGCAATATAGGCCTATCATGATGACAATAAGTGGGTGAATAAGTCATTGGGGGGTAACAATCTATTGTATCCCACAGCATACAAAATAGACGGAAACGTGATCGCGAGCCTGAGAGTACCGGTAGTGTGGACAAGGCAGGCGATACGCCCGATTCCCGAAAACTACATCCTTACCTATTTTTTTGCTACTCGTCAATCTGTTCTTTTGATATTTTTTGTGTATTAATGTTTCTGTAAAGTACAAGTTAGAGTTATGTCATGTGTTATATTTGTAAAGCCTCAACAAATATTTGTGAACATACATGTAATTCTTTTTGTTCATAGGCCAATGATATTTCCTTGGGACCATTTTTATGAAATGATATTAGCTATCTTTGTATGTTATGCTTTGCTGTTGGGTATTCTGGCTGCAATTGTATGACCTGATTAGGGAAAATTAAGACCTATGCGACTGGAAATTAATTTCTGACTCCCAAATTTCAGGATTCCATCCGGGGCCAGAGTCAACAGCCAAGAGGACCTGGAAGGACGTGGTCAAGATGTAGGCCAAGAGAGGCGACTGCAGCTTGGACGAGGGACGGTGCCAGGGCGGTCGGAGATGAGGATTCCTCCGAAGTCTTTACACCCGTTACCCTTAGGTTGTGGGCATGGGGATGTATAACCTGTATCGGAGATGGCAAGTTGAGAACTGGGCTTGTGGTTGGGAAACCAGTGACATAAGGGTACAAGCTGGTACATACAGCTATATGATAAAGATTGAAGCTTTTCTGGGAACAGTGTCATGAACCACTATACTGTTGAAATAACTTTGAAAAATTTACAAAATGAATATAAACACCATGTGAGGAGGAGCACTTTATTGACAACGTTTCGCAGATAGCTTTTTCAGGTGTGCTAACAGGTCGTAGGACGCCTTAAGACCAATATAGTGATTTTTCAGCATTTGCTTTATTCGCCTTAACCTATTTATCCTAATAAAATTGACACCTATCACTTATTCAATTTAATACAACCATGGACAGTGCTATTACATATTACTTGAATATGATGTAAAAATTCATCACTTGCTGTTTAGCTTGAACAGTCATGGCAGAACCGAAACCTTCTCTATGTGCTGTAGTGCACAAAAGGATTCGGTACTAATGTCATGTCTCATTACTTGTCGATTGTCGTCATTTGGTTTAAATAGTACTAATACTAATATACCGGTAATTATTATTTTCTTTATTCAAAACACTCAAATAAGTCCATTTTGCATATACTTTAGTCCATAATCTATTCACAATAAATATAGGCTAGGTTAAGTGTGAATTATAGCAATACGGTAGTTCGAAATTCACTGCATTTGATTGATTGATTGACTTTATTTAGTAAGAGTTACATACATCATGATAGGATTTGCATGGGTTAGGTCACCAAATATTTGTTCACGGCATGGGTTAGGTCACCAAATATTTTTCACCGCATGGATTAGGTCACCAAATCTTATTCACTGCATGGGTTAGGTCACCAAATATATTTCACGGCATGAGTTAGGCTACCAAATATTCACAGCACGCAGAAATAACTTCTATTGTACTTTACTAAATTATAATTAATTAATCGATGTACAGCATTTGGGCTGGTAGTAAACTTTGAACTACCAAACTGCTATAATTCGTATTTAACCTAGCCTACATTTATCGTGAATAGATATGGACTAAAGTTAGTAAAGTATATGTAAAATTGACTTATTCAAGTGTCTGGAGTAAAGTAATAATAATAATTTTAGTATTAGTCTTATTTAAACCAAATGACGACAATTGACAAGTCATGAGACATGACATTAGTACCGAATCCTTCTCTGTGCACTACAGCACATAGAGAAGGTTTTGGTTCTGTCATGACTGTTCAAGCTAAACAGCAAGTGATGAATTTTTACTTATTACAAAAATATGTAATAGCACTGTCTATGGTTGTATTTTAATACAACCATAGACAGTTGTTGTTGTTGTTGTTGTTGTTTTTCCCCAAGCTGCCTGGCCGAACAGCCCCAAGGCCCCGAGCAAGGCCAAGGCCATAACCGAGCGCCCCACAGAACCCTCCCTGCCGACCACAATAAAGCCTGGGTGACCGAAGCCACTCCATGGCGGGGAGCTGAGGAGGGTGCGGAAACGCCCGGGAAACCAAAGCCCCGCCCAGGGCCCTGTGCCCCTCAGCAATTATGAAGAGAAAGTTGAGGGGCAAAGGAAAGATGTGACGCTTTGGCTTCCAATCTTGGTAGATTAGGAGGTCAATCCACGCAAGAGACGCCGTCACTTGAGATCTAGAAAATATATAAGTAAAAGGAACAGTCAGAGTAAGCTATGGGTATGGCAGAGATCGCTCAGTTCTCACTCTGATAGACCAGCCCATCACCACATGACTAGAACCCAATCCTCTCAGCATCAGCTAGGAAAGGCCCTAGAAAGCCGCCTTTGGCGGGGGGATAGCTCCCCTATTTCAACCCTTTTTGGGGTTGGCCACCCGCCCACCATAGACAGTAGGTGATAGGCGTCTATTTTCACTACAGTACTGTACAGTATATTGGTCTTAAGGCGTCCTAGGACCTAGCGTCTGTTAGTGACCTGAAGAAGCTATCTGCAAAATGTCAATAATGTGCTCCTCCTCATATGGTGTTTATATTCACTCTGTCAACTTTTCAAAGCTATTTCAACAGTATAGTAGTTTTTGACACTGTTCCCAGAAGAGCTTCAACATTTACTATCATATATCATAATGGAATTTACTTATTTCAAGTGCCGAGGGTATAAATATAATATTTTCCTAACTCTTTGTAGTTAAATTTTTATGATTTAGTGATATAATGTTGTCTGTCCAGAGTTATATGCATGGTTGAAGTTAACACTGACTTGGTAATAGCTACCCTAGGCAAACTCGAACTACGATAATAATAATTTAGCCTATGATATATACCGGTACAGTACTAGTATATACTGTACTTCGGAAATATGCATCCGGGCATATCGCCAGCATTGTTTTCATTACTTGTGTGCTCGCGGTTACGTTCCCATCTATTTTGACTGTTTTTGATAATGATAATAAGTCATAGGGGGGATGAGGGCCTCAACCTAGTATTATATCCCACGGCAGTCAAAATAAACGGGAACGTGATTGCGAGCGTACGAGTAATGTAAACAAAGCGGGTGATGCACCAGAATACTTACCGATTTATTTTATAGCCTACACCTTCCCCTTAAGGTGAAGTGGCAGTCTTCTCTCTGAACTTTCCCCAGCTATTTCTGACTCTGCAATGGAGTCAGCTTTAGCGCCACCTCCAGCGGTGGCGCTTAAAGTATAAAATCAAACCTATACCTTACCCCCACCCCCTTGACAATGGTATCTTTAGTGGGATTGTCAATGGATATCCTAGAAATACTTCTAATGTATCCCATGAAGGCAAAAACAATATTATTTAATTAATTTATGAGTGAAATTACTCTTGTTTTCAATAATATTCTCCATTAAAGGTGCTAAAAATTACTTTTGTAGGCCTTTGAGTGAATCTTTTAACTTTGTTATTCAAACATTTTGGTATAGGCCTACAGAGTACTTTTTTGAACAATTAGGCCTACATTAGTAATATACCTGTTTTGTTTTATAGAAATGTGTGTAAATATAGTGCTAGATTAAGTTACAATATATTTTTGGAATAAAGGATTACAGTATGCAATAAAGATATAATTACCAATATGAGCTAGTGTATGTATTTATTTCCTCAATCTTCGTAGGCGTGTGCATAAACCTTTAACCGTCCTGGTGGTGTAATGGTTAAGGTGGCAAAAATATGTGTGTGATAACCCGGGTTCGAATCCCGGTGGATCATATATACTTTAATTAATTTCATTGGGGGTGTGGTGGTGAGATTAATAAAAATAATATTATTAGTAGGTTTAGGGATATTTCTTCGAGAGGCCGGTCTATATGATCTGTGCCCCATGAATATTCTTTCCTCTCACTTAAACAGTAGGCTACCATAGTGCGGTTGGGAATATGAACATGATTAGATTAATATCCAGTATTCGAGAATGGATAATAAGTCGTAGGCGTGTGCATAAACCTTTAACCGTCCTGGTGGTGTAATGGTTAAGGTGGCAAAAATATGTGTGTGATAACCCGGGTTCGAATCCCGGTGGATCATATATACTTTAATTAATTTAATTAATTTCATTGGGGGTGTGGTGGTGAGATTAATAAAAATAATATTAGAACAAATGCAGTGATAATATTTGGGTAGCTGGCCTGCAAAGGAACTAAACCAAGTCTATGCCAATTCATCCCATAGATATTTTTGTTTGTCATTCCTAGTTGTGATGAAGCATAATGCTAATCAGTATCTAGCAACAGGACTTGAAATGGCAGCGTCTCCCATCATCGATCCAACCCTTGGATCCCGCGGAAGAATTGGCAACTAACCTAGAAGAGGAAAAGTGATTGGGTCAAACTGCCTGACTATCCCCCGGCCTCTTATGGGGTGCAAGAACCTGGGAGTGGCTTCGGTTACCTGGGCATTCATGTAGTGGTCAGAAGCGGGGGTCTGTAGAGGAACCCGGCTCCAGCCGTGGCCTTCCTCAAGAACGCAGGACTATTCGGCCAAGCAGTCTATGGAACAAAAACTACCGTATAGTATCTAACAAGAAATTCACCCTACCCCCCTTCCGTAGCATCGGCGGGTAATAGTGGGTATAACTGCGGTGGCCCGCTGTCAGCGGCCCACCAGTATAACGTATGAGCAGACCACTTGGCGGGCCGCCAGCGGCTGCCCTCATGGGGCCACCGGTTTGACATGCGTTTGGCCTGCGATGGCCCGCTGTCTTCGTGTTTATAGGGTTGTTTTGTCTTTATATTGTGCGGTTCCTATTTTGGGTTTGGTATCACACGTGCGCTTTTTCTCTCAACATTTATCCTCATCACTGGTCTGGCAGCTTTGGAGGTCAACATTTATAATATTTTGGTCGCCTAAATTCATCTTTCATCCCGGGTTAAGCGGAAAGCTTACCTCAGAACAGGTACCCGTCATCGTCAACTGTACTGCAAAGTAGTTATAATGTAAAACTTGCAAAATAAACAAACCAATACGTATACGAACACAGTAAAAAGACAAAATAACTAATCAAAATCGCTATGTGGAAATTTTAGATGTTGCTGTGATGACTTTCTGGGCGTGAGTGAAGTGTAGCCTAGCTGTTTTATCTAGTTGTAAATCTATTTTGTTGCATTATAATGGGGTTTGTGTTGATAAATATATGCGCAATATTATATGAGTTGCTAAATCAGACTATTTTTTATTTAAAACCGCGCTTTCTAGGATAAATATAAATAATTATTATGTTCCTTCCAACAACCAACTATACTCCTAAAATCGATTAATGAAATTTACAAACACATGTGGCAGTCCGTGGATTCGAATCCAGGATGCTCACACCGAAAATCAACACCTTATGCATCGCACCACGTAGACAGTTAAAGAATGGTGGACACTGCCTACGATTTATTATGCAACTTCGAATCCTGCATATCAATCTAAGCATGTACACACATCCCAACTGCAACTCACGTAGGCTATGCATATGTGAATGGAAAGAGCAATTAATGGGGCCTTAACCACTAGGGAAGTCCTCTCGATAAATTACCCCTGAACCAATATCAATTATTATGTTCCTTCCAACAACCAACTATACTCCTAAAATCGATTAATGAAATTTACAAACACATGTGGCAGTCCGTGGATTCGAATCCAGGATGCTCACACCGAAAATCAACACCTTATGCATCGCACCACGTAGACAGTTAAAGAATGGTGGACACTGCCTACGATTTATTATGCAACTTCGAATCCTGCATATCAATCTAAGCATGTACACACATCCCAACTGCAACTCACGTAGGCTATGCATATGTGAATGGAAAGAGCAATTAATGGGGCCTTAACCACTAGGGAAGTCCTCTCGATAAATTACCCCTGAACCAATATCAATTATTATGTTCCTTCCAACAACCAACTATACTCCTAAAATCGATTAATGAAATTTACAAACACATGTGGCAGTCCGTGGATTCGAATCCAGGATGCTCACACCGAAAATCAACACCTTATGCATCGCACCACGTAGACAGTTAAAGAATGGTGGACACTGCCTACGATTTATTATGCAACTTCGAATCCTGCATATCAATCTAAGCATGTACACACATCCCAACTGCAACTCACGTAGGCTATGCATATGTGAATGGAAAGAGCAATTAATGGGGCCTTAACCACTAGGGAAGTCCTCTCGATAAATTACCCCTGAACCAATATCAATTATTATGTTCCTTCCAACAACCAACTATACTCCTAAAATCGATTAATGAAATTTACAAACACATGTGGCAGTCCGTGGATTCGAATCCAGGATGCTCACACCGAAAATCAACACCTTATGCATCGCACCACGTAGACAGTTAAAGAATGGTGGACACTGCCTACGATTTATTATGCAACTTCGAATCCTGCATATCAATCTAAGCATGTACACACATCCCAACTGCAACTCACGTAGGCTATGCATATGTGAATGGAAAGAGCAATTAATGGGGCCTTAACCACTAGGGAAGTCCTCTCGATAAATTACCCCTGAACCAATATCAATTATTATGTTCCTTCCAACAACCAACTATACTCCTAAAATCGATTAATGAAATTTACAAACACATGTGGCAGTCCGTGGATTCGAATCCAGGATGCTCACACCGAAAATCAACACCTTATGCATCGCACCACGTAGACAGTTAAAGAATGGTGGACACTGCCTACGATTTATTATGCAACTTCGAATCCTGCATATCAATCTAAGCATGTACACACATCCCAACTGCAACTCACGTAGGCTATGCATATGTGAATGGAAAGAGCAATTAATGGGGCCTTAACCACTAGGGAAGTCCTCTCGATAAATTACCCCTGAACCAATATCAATTATTATGTTCCTTCCAACAACCAACTATACTCCTAAAATCGATTAATGAAATTTACAAACACATGTGGCAGTCCGTGGATTCGAATCCAGGATGCTCACACCGAAAATCAACACCTTATGCATCGCACCACGTAGACAGTTAAAGAATGGTGGACACTGCCTACGATTTATTATGCAACTTCGAATCCTGCATATCAATCTAAGCATGTACACACATCCCAACTGCAACTCACGTAGGCTATGCATATGTGAATGGAAAGAGCAATTAATGGGGCCTTAACCACTAGGGAAGTCCTCTCGATAAATTACCCCTGAACCAATATCAATTATTATGTTCCTTCCAACAACCAACTATACTCCTAAAATCGATTAATGAAATTTACAAACACATGTGGCAGTCCGTGGATTCGAATCCAGGATGCTCACACCGAAAATCAACACCTTATGCATCGCACCACGTAGACAGTTAAAGAATGGTGGACACTGCCTACGATTTATTATGCAACTTCGAATCCTGCATATCAATCTAAGCATGTACACACATCCCAACTGCAACTCACGTAGGCTATGCATATGTGAATGGAAAGAGCAATTAATGGGGCCTTAACCACTAGGGAAGTCCTCTCGATAAATTACCCCTGAACCAATATAACCAGGAGTTTTATTTTTTTTATTAAGTTACTGTTAATATTTATTTTCTATAATCACCTTGTTTAAAGAAAACTAAATTTAATGGGTAACCTTAGCATATTCTGCTTTTTGTCTCATTCACATAGAAAACAAAATTGGAGTGTCAGGTCTCATTCTTCGATCTGGAATATTGGAGATGTCTTCTGCTCAACATCTATAATCAACTCTGCGTAAGCAGAGTGGTATCCCCCCTTATACTGGTACACTGCTGGCCGAAATGTCCGTCGTCCGTCTGTCTGTCCAGAACCTCCTCCTAGGCCGCCCGATGAAATTTCACCAAACTTTACGTGTTTGTGTGTGTTTCTTCTGTGGCAGTAGTTATATTGATGGTGATAGTAGTAGTGATGATAATGAAGTAGTAGTAGTGGTGATGGTAACAGAACTAGTGATGAGTGTAATATTATTAGTAGTGATGATGATAGTAGTGGTGATGGTGACAGTACTACAGTATTATAGTGATGATCGTAATAGTAGTAGTGATATGATGATGATAGGAGTGGTGATGGTGACAGTAGTAGTGGTGATGGTGATAGTAGTAGTGATGATGATAGTAGTAGTAGTGGTGATGGTGATCATACTAGTGATGATGGTGGTAATAATTGTGATGAAAATAACCCATCGCAGAGTTGGGTATGCCGTTTTGATTTTGGGCACAGGGCACAGGCACAGGGCACGCGGGAAGACTCTTACGAGTTCCCCCGGCGGACTGCGGGAAGACTCTTAAGAGTAAGGGGGAAAAAAAATCCATTTAAAACACCAAAAAAAAAAAAAAAAAAAAAATTATTTTTTATTTTTTTTATTTTTTATTGCCCCTGGGCCATGCCAAATATCACTCCTCCACCTCCCCTCCTTCCCCACTTTCGTCCCCTCCTTCAGTTATCACCTATTTTCCCTGTTATTCCCTTATTCTGTGGTATATTTTCGTGCTAACATTAGCGAGTTGCAAGCAGGGCATTGTCATCACTGTTAGCAAGCGAGTGCAAGAGAGAGAGAGAGAGTATCGATCGACAGTCTCTCTCCAGATGTGGAGAAAAATGGTGGGAAGTGTGGTTGCCTCAGCCATACATTATGTAACTCCCGGCCTGTATCGACGATTTTGACCATCCAAACGCTGTTTCCACTTGTTTTATTGTTGTAACAGGTTAATACCTTTATAATCAACCTATAATAGGCGCATATGGATAAGTATTAATGCTATTTATGGTAAAATAACGATGTTAGTGATGGGAACAGCCCAAATACGTCAGCACAGGAGTGTGGTGTCTCATACCCCCCATGCGCACTTCAGAGGTTAAGAAGTGTACAGGTGATAGTCCTATGTACTATGCGTGTTTAAATGTATACAGTGACAAGATGTGGTTTTTGATAGACTAAGGAAGTTATAAAAGTGTTTAAAATGTAATAAAATGTGGAATACCTAAGAAAGATATTATTCCCATTAATAACAAAATTGAATTTACTTAACAAAATTAAAAAACTTATGAAAATGATAGCCAATATGATATGTTAGGTAATTTATATGGGGTTAATGTACAGAGTCCTGGTTCTACAACAAAACTTTCCGTAAATTGTGTTGTAGCAACTGGAAAAGAATCAGTATTAGGTTGTGACTTTTTATATCAATTTAACTGTACACTAGTGTTATCTCAATCTTCCCCACGTCTAATTATTAGGAATACTTTATCAAAAACATCTATAAAAATTCCTCTTCCTGCTAATCAGCGATGGCGTGACAACTTTATGATAAATGGACAGTTAGTGAAGGATGTTCCCATAGATACGGGGATGAATACCAACACAATGAGTCGTACCTTGGCAGAGTCGCTTACATTAAATATTACACCAAAAGACTCACCACGTAAGGTCAATTATATCTTTTTTAAGAAAGTGTGTTGTTTCTGTGATGAAGCAAGAAATGTTCCGGTAAAGGGATTATCATAAGGGATAAACACTTTAATGAAGTGTGATATCCCAGACACTAATATTGGGCCAAATATTATCATTGGTCTACACTCCCTTGAATACATGATTCATAACGATGATGATGAGTGTCGCTATACTCCATACCCGATTAAAGTTAAGCCCCCCCCCCCCCCCCCCCCCGGTAAACCTTCCTCCGTAATCCAAACCATCAAACAGAGGATAACACAGGGCTTCAGGAGTGTCACCAATGGCGTGCGTCAGTGTTTCTGCCGGAAGCACACTTAACCCCTTCTGTTCCGACGACGTCTTTTCAGTTTTATTCTCGCTGTATCTAGACAATATTCTGCAGTTTAACCCCTTCTGTACCGGCGATGTCTTTGTAACATTATTCTGGCTATATTTAGACGATTTTCTGCAGTTTAACTAGGATCTGTGGTAGTAAAAAGGGTTAAGTGAGATCGTTCGAAGCCTGTTAATGGTTGGAGGTCCTTTTTAAACTGAATAAGATCGTCAATTAGAAGCCAGAATAAAGTTAAAAGGATGGTACCAGTACTGAAAAGGTTAAGGGGGTTGGTTGATTTTTCTGGCCCCCCTCCTTCCTCATGTTTAGCCCCATTAGTTTCAGATTTTAAGACGTCAGGCCCATTAGTTTGGTGATTTTATTCCCTATCGCCACATTTATTTGCCAATATAAAGAGTTTTCGTGTCATTTACTATGGGTTTCAGAGGCCGTGTTACATCGTTTTTCGGGAATAACTTATTAACAAACAGTTAGATCAGTATGATATTTTGCCACAACTTGTTTCACACCGTCCCCTAATATTTGTTAATATTGTGCATTACCAAACGTGGATCATTAAGCCACTTGTCCCTGTCACGAGGCTAAAGTCACACCTGAATGACTAGGAAACGGACAAGGCTACCGTGGCGTACCTGTGAAACCACCAAACCATTATTGCTCCTACATCAAACACGGTAGTTATCAGCCACCACCCAACCCTATTATCGTCTTTACATTCAAGTTATCTGTCACTATCAAATATACATATATACAAAATATATTTTTTACGCTCGCTACAGGCAGTTCTGCCTTTTGTGTCCCTCACTCACATAGAAATAGAATCCCCACAACTATGGCTGAAAATTGGAGCTAAAGAAATTTAACATTAGTATTCATAAAAACTATTGTACCGTATGTTAATGGTAACTTATACTGTTAATAAACTATTGTACCGTATGTTAATGGTAACTATTGTACCGTATGTTAATGGTAACTTATACTGTTAATAAACTATTGTACCGTATGTTAATGGTAACTATTGTACCGTATGTTAATGGTAACTTCTACTGTTAATAAACTATTGTACCGTATGTTAATGGTAACTTCTACTGTTAATAAACTATTGTACCGTATGTTAATGGTAACTTCTACTGTTAATAAACTATTGTACCGTATGTTAATGGTAACTTCTACTGTTAATACACTATTGTACCGTATGTTAATGGTAACTTCTACTGTTAATAAACTATTGTACCGTATGTTAATGGTAACTTCTACTGTTAATAAACTATTGTACCGTATGTTAATGGTAACTTCTACTGTTAATAAACTATTGTACCGTATGTTAATGGTAACTTCTACTGTTAATAAACTATTGTACCGTATGTTAATGGTAACTTATACTGTTAATAAACTATTGTACCGTATGTCAATGGTAACTTCTACTGTTAATAAACTATTGTACCATATGTTAATGGTAACTTATACTGTTAATAAACTATTGTACCGTATGTTAATGGTAACTATTGTACCGTATGTTAATGGTAACTTCTACTGTTAATAAACTATTGTACCGTATGTTAATGGTAACTTCTACTGTTAATGGTAACTATTGTACCGTATGTTAATGGTAACTTCTACTGTTAATAAACTATTGTACCGTATGTTAATGGTAACTTCTACTGTTAATAAACTATTGTACCGTATGTTAATGGTAACTTATACTGTTAATAAACTATTGTACCGTATGTTAATGGTAACTTCTACTGTTAATAAACTATTGTACCGTATGTTAATGGTAACTATTGTACCGTATGTTAATGGTAACTTATACTGTTAATAAACTATTGTACCGTATGTTAATGGTAACTATTGTACCGTATGTTAATGGTAACTTATACTGTTAATAAACTATTGTACCGTATGTTAATGGTAACTATTGTACCGTATGTTAATGGTAACTTCTACTGTTAATAAACTATTGTACCGTATGTTAATGGTAACTTCTACTGTTAATAAACTATTGTACCGTATGTTAATGGTAACTTCTACTGTTAATAAACTATTGTACCGTATGTTAATGGTAACTTCTACTGTTAATAAACTATTGTACCGTATGTTAATGGTAACTTCTACTGTTAATAAACTATTGTACCGTATGTTAATGGTACCTTCTACTGTTAATAAACTATTGTACCGTATGTTAATGGTAACTTCTACTGTTAATAAACTATTGTACCGTATGTTAATGGTAACTTATACTGTTAATAAACTATTGTACCGTATGTTAATGGTAACTTCTACTGTTAATAAACTATTGTACCGTATGTTAATGGTAACTATTGTACCGTATGTTAATGGTAACTTCTACTGTTAATAAACTATTGTACCGTATGTTAATGGTAACTATTGTACCGTATGTTAATGGTAACTTCTACTGTTAATAAACTATTGTACCGTATGTTAATGGTAACTATTGTACCGTATGTTAATGGTAACTTCTACTGTTAATAAACTATTGTACCGTATGTTAATGGTAACTTCTACTGTTAATAAACTATTGTACCGTATGTTAATGGTAACTTCTACTGTTAATAAACTATTGTACCGTATGTTAATGGTAACTATTGTACCGTATGTTAATGGTAACTTCTACTGTTAATAAACTATTGTACCGTATGTTAATGGTAACTTCTACTGTTAATAAACTTCCTTTAAAAGTCATAAATAGGTCTTAACAGATCTCTCTCTCTGTTTCTCTCTCTCTCTCTCTCTCTCTCTCTCTCTCTCTCTTTCTGTGACTGGTTGATCCTAGGGCGTGAAGTTGTCTATTTATCCAACCACAAGAGATCCTTACCAGGCTGAAGTAATGAGATATCTTACTCTGGGAACTGAGGCATGAAGTTTAAGAGTCGGCCTGTTTGGTGAAGGCAAGTAACAGGACTAAGGAGCCAGTTTGGTTAAGGGGGCCCACCTCGATTGTTTTAACTTTCTCTCCCTCTCTCTTTAGCTTGTATCCATTTGGCCCCATTCAGCCTACTGTTTTATGACGTTTACCCCCATCCAGGTGTCAATATTTTCCTGGCGAGCGATCAGCGAGCCAGCATATATATATTTTTGTTTTGACAGCAAGCTAAATTTGTACATTTTTCGATAGAAAAATTTCTCAGGCAAAGCCGGATTTCTCCATACAATGCTGGCTCGCTATCGCTCGCCAGGAAGAAATCGACACCTGGATTGGGGTAAACGTCTTAAAACAGTAGGCTGAATTGGGCCGAATGGATACAAGCCGAAGAGAGAGTGAGAGAAAGTGAAAAAATCGAGGTGGGCCCCCTTAACCAAACTGGTTCCTAAAGCCTGGTCCACACACTCAAGAGTAGACGCTAGAGTCCAGCACGAGTAAGGTCACTGTTCCCGATTCACCAAGAGTCAACAAGATTCACTATGTGTTCATCCAAGAGTTAGTACGAGTCACAGAGAGTCAACAAGAGTCACGAAGAGCGTAACACGGACCCAACACGAGTTGAGGAAATTTGAAAAATAACGGTAAATTTTCCGGGCTAATAAACAAAGAGCCTGTACGAGTCAACACGAGTCAACAAGAGTGTAACAAGAGTCAACAAAAGTGTAAGAAGAATCACTACGAATGCTCCCAAGTGTGGCCCCGATTGTGCAGGTGCCCGATTCACCCAAGAGTGTAACAAGAGTCAACACGAGTCACGAAGAGTTATACAGAGTTCAACAAGAGTCAACATGAGTTACGAAGAGTCAACAAGAGTCAACACGTGTTGACATGTGTCTACACGAGTGTCCTTCGGACTCTTGACTTGGCCTAGAAATTTCATGCAGGCATGAGATTTCTAGGCCACGTCACGAGTCCCCATGTTACGACCGGGACTCGTATAAAACCAGGGCTCTTAATCATTGGACTAGGAAAGCACACAGCCACAACGGTAACACTAGATCCAACCCCTGAACTTATAATGCCGGCGCACAAAAACACATATACCCACCAGAGTTATATCTGCGATACCGGGGTATCCTATAACTCAGTATAAGTGCACTACTACTACAGGCTGATGATCTCTGATACAGCCTGATCACAACAACATACAATTACATTAATAAGGTATACTAGGAAAAGATAGAGATCTTAATTAAATCACTGCAATGATTTAATGCAAACTAGAAGAAGGTATATTTAAAGTTACTCTAAAGAATAATGAACTGTCACTCCTATACTAAAGAAAGTGAACGAAAGTCCCAAAGCATCGAGCAGGAATCTTCTGAACAAAATCTGATGCTGGGGTAAGATGATCGTATCGGATTTTGAACTGTTATATAAAGCAGGGTCAATATAGGACAAGTGTAGAGGCAGACAGTGTTAACTGAAACGGGAATAACGATAAATGCACACTAGTATTATCTCCAACAACAAAACAAGTCCTTCGTCAGGCAACTCAAAAAAACCTGCTCAGGTTGTGCAACTCAACAACAACCAAGGCGTGAATAAGAATGCTGCATACATAACATAAGAGTTTATAATTCTAAACGGGTGTCTGCTAGGCTAATAAAATCTAGCTGGGATGTCGTAGGCTAGGAAACAATGGCTGAGCAAGCGGCTCCTAGCCTAGCGAGGTCCTTAAGACTGTGCGGCCAAATTACGTTAATTGACGGGGTGCTCTCTTGAGAGATCCAGATCGCTAGTATCTGGTTCTCTCCTGGCGACCCTCTCAAAGTCAAAACAAAACGAGTTAGCACAGTGCTGGGTGGCAGAGGAAAAAGCCCTCACTCGCAGCACAGTGCTAAACTCACAAGGTACACAGTCAGAAAGACCACCTAGGCTTCCCACGTCTCCGTTACGATTGTACAGGTTAAGCAAAACCTGTTACACATCGGAAATCACAACACAAGTAGCCTTACCCCAGTCTAGCATTAAATAGCCCAGCAGACAGCCAAGGAATAGGCAGGGAGACACCGTGAGTGTGTCGAACCTCTACAGACAAAATGGTAACCCCTCCAAAATGCCTAACTAAACATATAATATCTGAGAGCTTCAGCATATAATACGATGGCCGATATATGAAATCGTGCAGAACCAAAGGGGAGTTGTGATATTAAATAGAGAGGAAGAATGAGAGGTAAGAAGTTGAGAGAGAGAGAAAGTGCTCTATAGGTAGAAGTCGGTGACAGGTGGCAAGGGATATGTTAAGGGTATGCTGGTCACACAAGCTCTGAGGAAGGAACTCCTCGGGACCCCTCCAGGATCACACACAAAGGCATGGTGGTCAGCCAATCACAGGCCGCTACGTCACCAGGCAGCAGGGCTGCAGAAGGCGCCAGGAACCACCAGCCAATCAAGAGGCGTGGGACGGCACGCGCGCGAGCCTACAAAGCGAGGGGGGAGGCAGCAGATGTATACGCACGCACACACTACCACCCCACTGCCTATATTATTCTCTCTCCTTAACTATTCACAATGCATCCTATGGGCAACTCATGATATAAAATGCTTCCCGTTGTCACAGGCGAAAATAAAAACCACCACGGGACTGTCTGTAACAACACGAACACTATGAAAGAAAGAACAACATTGTAGATAGACTGTAGCCAAATACACTGCCCTGGCGAGTGCTAGCGAGTGGCCAAGCGAGCGGCTGAGCCCACGTGGCGCTCTGCAAAGCTGTAGGCGTCACACCCCCCCAAGATATTAGACGCTCAACCATGAGCTCCATATCTAACAAGCAGAACGCCGATAAGACTCGCCACTCCTAATCACTTCGCAACAAAGAAGGCAAAGCTCTGTTCTCATCAACAACAAAATTACAACCCCTCCCAACACAATAGCTTAAATAATTCATACTGCCATGCTCCTAGAGCGAGATTCTACTAGCCCAGCCTTCTGAGAGAAGCACAGGTTCGACTCAGAACTTTAGCTATAACATACTTAAACAAATTTAACTATTAACCCGGCAAGCGCGATAGGCCTCACGGAAGGCTTCCTATAGGGAACGCGATAGGCCTCACGGAAGCAGGACCATAAAAAAAGCCTTCCATAAAAAAAAAGGGCCTATCAAAACAAAGGAATTTGTCTCTAGGTGAGATAATTCCCCTCCAGTACTCATCCATGTAAATCTCACCCACCCCCCTCCCCTCCTTCCCCACCTTATTCTCCCCTCCCTCCCCACCTCAATTATCACCTATTTTTCCTCTTATTATCATCATTTATCGGTTATTTTTCTCTCCCGCGATAATGTAGCACAAGTGGGTTGCATAAAAGATCGTTATGCAACACCCAGACACCGGCACACACCGCCCCGCTCTTCTCAGTTGACTCCCAGACAGCGAGAGGGGAGGGCTGCCTGTCTCTCTCTCTCGCCTGAGATTATGACCGGGTGGCCAATTTCTTCGTTTTTCACCACCCAAATGCTTTTCCCACTTATTTTAGCACTCTTGAAGGTTCATATATACATCATATATGTAAAATAAAAGCATACCGAAAACAAATAATGGTTTATATTGTAAATATAACGAATTCTGTCAGAATCCAGGGCTAGAAATGCACAAATAACTACCCTAGCACCTACTGTCATATCGCGCTTGTCAGGTTAAAGAAAGAGTTTTTATAGAATTTTCATTTTTTTAATATGTTTATGGCGGCTGCACTTACAGGGGCAGCCTGATTTTTCTCCACTCTCAACACACACTGACTGAACAGCGAGGGTTCTCCTGCAAACAAACCCTCCCGTGACAAACAATCAGCCAAAAATGATCAGTGCCCTTAGCATGCCACACATCCAACTTGTGTTCCGGCAGCACAACAACACCTGGCACTGATAAACTGCCCAGTTCAACACAAGACTGGCATTTCTCTTCGCTCTTTCCGGCAACGGGACCTGCCAAAAGCCTTTCACTAGTTCTACCTTCGTGATAGGCGATGCAGCCCCGATGCGGTCTATGGTGTCGTCAACTCTCGATAAGGTATAGGCGTCTGTCAGGGATAATTCACACCCACTCTTGCAATCAACACACACACTGATCTTGCCACTTAACACAGGTTGTAAAGTTACAGGCAACGACCACTCACGACATTCCTTATCCCTCAGACCCTTCGTCAACACGTAATCCAGCTCTGCTTGCACCACAGGCTGTCGAGCAGGATTTATACTGTAGGGAATTAAACTAAGCCTTGCACTGTCTCCAGCCTCCATGTCGGATTCAACCCCGTACATCAGGCCTGGAGAAGCAACAAACATGCGGATGCACTGCCACAGCCTAGTAAACAACTTATCTCGCAGAACATGCCTAGTGCCCTCCCACAACCCTGCCGAGACCGCAGCTTCTAACCTGTAGTCTCCCTCCTTCTCCACCTTCGTCCCTAGAACAGCCAGGTCATGAGAGGGACAATCAGTACCACCTGTGCAGTCACTCCCATAGTTCATTATTGCTAAGGCTTCCCCACCGATACCGTACATGCGCACCCCCGCATTCCTTACGACTGCACAGCCTGCACAGCATCACCGCTTTTAGCTACATGGCCAGATATAGTTGGTCTATGGTAGGGCTGTTGCATCCGACTAGAGCAGCATTGGGAGGCTATACGACGACTGGGCACATCCACTCCACAGCCAACCTCACCAATCTGCTCAATGTCCTCCTTCTGACCACCACCCCTGGCAGCCATGGGTCGACCTTGACTTGACAACCATGTCCAAGCCTCGTCGCCCACCTTGAACCACCGAAACAACGAGGCTAACAGTCCCCCAACATTCACGTGACCTGCCCGCGGAACATCTTGCACCGCCTGAGTTGTAAGGCTCAGGGGCTCTGCACGACCAGTGGGGTATGAACCGAGCTGATGATGGAGCGCTGCACACTGCTGCTCAGGCAGGTGCTCTAGCGCTTCCACAGCCACCAGACTCGTGTCCCCCGGCCACTGCTCCGCCGAGACATGACAATCCCTACTCACCTCCACCTGTGCCCTACTGCCCCCCTCTCCTTCTCCACCTTGGCCGCTGCAGACCAACGCAGGGACAGTAGGCTGCTCAGGTGGTTGCCTCACAAACTCCTCCAACAGGTTCACATGACATGTTTCCCCGTCCTCGTGTTTGATCTCGACAGCACCATTACCACACTTTTGAACTTCCGGATCCTCCAACTGCAGTTTACAAATATCTGAGGGAACCACCCTGTCTAGATGCTTCCGAAGCAACCCAAGCCCTCCCCCAATATCAAACTGAGCAACACTTTGTTCTCTCTGTGCGTAACGTTGCTGCCTCGGAGTCTCTTCCTGCCCTACCACCTCACTAGCTGTGACAGGTCCTGGGGCTTCTCCAGACTCCAACAATGGTGCCAATACTGAGTTGCCAAGAAGAGCCGCTGGTAATAAACTCTCCAAACTTTTACCAACATCAGCCGTCTTCTTCCAACCATTCCTCCGCTGATCAGAAGACTGAGGAATAGGCTGTGACACTTTGGATGCAAGAGGTCTTGTAACAATGCACGCCCTAGGTTGTACTTGACACTTCTCTACCCACTCCTGTTCCTCCCTACTCACGTCGGCCGGCTTCTCGGCAACGACTAAGGGTGAAACCTCAGAAGTAGGCACCGCGAAGTCGTTGCCGAGAAGGAGGTCGACTGTACAGTAAAAGATCTAATTCACCTAAATGGTTTGACCATAATTGTGCTAGAGTAACTGAACAAAAAGCAATAGCCTACAATGCATACACAAGATCAAAAACACATGAAGCCTTTAATTACTTTAGAAACATCAGAAATCATGCCAAAACTGTATTAAACCTAACTAAATCAAACTTTCTCCACAAGCAGGCAAATAAACTTCTAAATAATCCAAATGATAACAAAATATTTTGGTCTACTCTTAACTCATTTAAATCCAACTTCACTACTGCTTCATCCATTCCACCATTAAAATCTCCGACTGGCAATCTTGTAAGTGACCCACGAGGTAAAGCTAACCTTCTTGCGGATATTTTCTCCACCAACTCAACCTTAGATGAAATAAATCAAGATGTCCCTGTACTTAATTTTAATTCGCCTGAAATTCCCTCACTTAAGATCCACACCAGACATGTCAAAACTATTTTGCAGAATCTCTCGGTAGATAAGGCTCCTGGTCCAGATGAAATTCCTCCAATAGTACTTAAGAATTGCTCCTTGGTGCTCGCTCCTGTATTGGCAAAAATGTTCCGTCTGTGTACTCATACCTCATGCTTCCCAGTACCCTGGAAAGAAGCAAACATCCATCCAGTTCCTAAAAAAGGTGCCTCTTCAGATCCATCAAACTACAGACCAATAGCTATAACTTCCACTCTTGGTAAAGTCTTTGAAATTATATTAAATAATTACATAATTAAGCATCTTGAGAATAATAAATTAATCAGTGATAGGCAATATGGTTTTAGACGATGTCGATCAACTGCAGACATGCTTTGCCTTCTTATGCATCAAATCAACCAAGCTACAGACCAACATGGTGAAACATATACAATAGCACTGGATATATCAAAGGCATTTGATAGAGTCTGGCATCAATCCTTATTGTCGAAGATGTCACACTACGGCCTTGCATCATTAGTTCCACTAATTTCTTCTTATCTTCATAACAGAAAAATACGTGTAATGGTAGATGGCCTTTATTCTCAATTTCACTCAATAAATGCTGGTGTTCCCCAGGGATCAGTTTTGGCCCCAATTTTGTTCCTCATTCATATCAATGATCTCATATCTACCACTCATAATCCAATACATTCCTACGCAGATGACTCAACACTCCACAGTTCCTTCACATTTACCAATTCTTTCACCCAACCCGATCTTATAAATTCAAAAATAAACACTGCAATTTCTCTGAACCAGGACCTTTCTAGAATTAATGGATGGGGACAAAAGAATCTAGTTTCCTTTAATGCACAGAAAACCAAGTACATTCAATTTTCTAACCGACAGAATCTCACTGACTCCCATATATTTTTTAATGATGTAAATATTCCCACTTCCCCTAGTATTGACATTCTCGGTGTAACATTAACTACTAACTTGAGCTGGACACATTATGTTAGAAGCATTGCTAAGAATGCCTCTAAAAAACTGGGACTCCTGTACAGAGTTCGAGAATTCTTCACTGACGAGCAGTTGGCCGTGATATATAAAATTCATGTGCGTTCTCAGATGGATTACTGTTCACCTCTGTGGGGTGGAAGTGGAGTGGTTGCATTGAGGCAGTTGGACAAAATTCAAAATAAAGCTATTAGATTAATCAATAACCCTGCAATCACACAGGACCTTCCTACATTATCCATACGAAGAAACGTTGCATCCCTTGCATTATTCTACAGATATTTTCACAGCAATTGTTCCGAGGAACTTGCTT
The DNA here is from genome assembly GCA_032716605.1 of Paralithodes platypus. NCBI lineage: Eukaryota > Metazoa > Arthropoda > Malacostraca > Decapoda > Lithodidae > Paralithodes > Paralithodes platypus. Next base: position 1,536,458 of record CM064553.1, on the reverse strand, counting down.
CAATTGTGCCGCCTCTCCACATCTTTCCCCGTAGAACTAGGGCAGCTGAGAGCGCCCATGAATTTACACTTTCTCCTCCACAATGCAGAACTTCTGCTTATCAGAATTCATTTATCCCCAGAGCTACTACTCTTTGGAATTCACTTCCCTCGAATTGCTTTCCACAAACTTACAATCTACAAATGTTTAAATCCAGTTGTTACAAACATTTTATGAATGGAGGATGCCTTTAGGCACATGGACCTTTTTGTTTTATCTGTGTTTTTCCTTCCTCCGTTCATTGTCTCTTAAAAAAAAAAAAAAAAAAAAAAAAAAAAAAAGTGCCGAGACATCACTTATTAGCGCGACTGTACCAGACTTGCATAATTCCAACTAAGGATAGCCCAATAAGGCCGTTAGGCCTATTGGGATTAGGTTAGCTTGGGAAATGGGGAGGATAAAGAAATAGATACTTCAGAGAAATATTTCTAGGGGGCTATTTTAAGATACCTTACATCCTATAGTAAATATCAGTAATCCGTAATCAGTAATAATTTCAGTTTGGTTTGTCTATCTCTTATGTCGTATTTAGTAGTAGACATAAGCTTGGTGCTCCCTTCTCGCAGCTGTCCGGTTCAGGTGTTCCTTCAGGCTACGTCTGAAGGAATAAAGTGTTATCTTTTCTCGGACTGACTGGGGTAGGTCGTTCCAGACTTTGATGGCAGTGAAGAAGAATGTTTGCTTACCCTGTCCTTGGATTCTCGGGACCTTAAAATTAAACATCCTGTTTCTTGTATTATGTCCACTCCTCTCATTTGCTTTAACAAAATCATTCTTTAGATACTCTGGAGCTCTGTCAGAGAATTTGTTTAAGGCATTAGTGAGCCTGATTTGTTTGGCCCTGTCAGAGACATTGAGCATACCTAGTGACTGAAGTTGTTCCTGGCCAACATGTGATCTGGGTCCTAGGTTCAGCATGAACTTAACCATTATATTTTGAGTGACCTGAAGTTTGTGCTGTGCTGATTTAGATGATGCAGAGTACCAGGATGACACAGAATAGTCAAAATGACATTGAACAAGCGCTTGGCAGAGGGCCTTTTTGGTCGCCGCGGGCAAGCATCCCACCTGTCTTACAGGTATTTTATACGTGCTCTACACTTACTCAGGATAGATTCCAAAATTGTTTCGCCTGACAAACTCGCGTCCAGTTTTAGTCCGAGATATTTAACTTGTGACACTGTTGTTATAGGAATATCATTACAGTTTACCGAGAAGCACACAATGTCTTTCAGTTTGCGTTTTGTTCCACATAAGTTGGCTTCCGTCTTGCCCAGGTGAAGAGATAGTCTATTGTCCACTAGCCATTCACTACATGATTCTAGTTCTTTGGAAAGTGAAGCGGCAATACTTATTGGGTCTTTTCTTGAAACCAGAAGCACGCTGTCGTCTGCATACAGTAATAATTTACATGAGATGCTCAGTTCCATGTCGTTCACATAACAGAGAAAGAGTAAGGGACCAAGGATGCTTCCCTGCGAGACCCCACAGTTAATTGGCATAGGATCAGATATATTATCATCAATTTTGACTCTTTGGGTTCTACCACTAAGATAAGATTTAAACCAGTTCACAGACCCTATGCCCATTGCTTGTAGTTTATTACATAGGATATCATGGTCTACTGTGTCAAACGCTTTTTGTAGATCAAGAAGAACCATACCGGTGTAGTTACCTTTAGACATTTCTTTACGAATGTGATCCGTTAAGTGGATGAGACAGGAGTCTGTCGAGTACATGCATCTGAAACCTGATTGAAACTTATAGAATAGATCATTTTGTTTGAGGTAGTGTTCAATTTGGGTGTATACCACTCTTTCAAGGATTTTAGATACAATACATAATATGCTAACTGGTCTCTGTCTATCCTCTAACTCCTTCCCTTCATGCTGGAAGTTTGCTCACATTCAACCTGTCCCAAAGAAGGGTGACCGCTCTCAACCCTCCAACTATCGTCCAATTGCTCTCATTTCTTGTCTTTCTAAAGTTTTTGAAACTATTCTTGCTTCCAAATTTCTTAAGCATTTCTCTTCTCATAATCTGCTCTCAGATCGCCAGTATGGCTTCCGTAAGGGTCGCTCTACTGGTGATCTTCTTTCATATCTTACTAATTCTTGGTCATCCTCCTTTCGGGACTTCGGTGAGACTTTTTCTATTGCATTAGACATATTGAAAGCCTTCGATAGAGTCTGGCATAAATCTTTAATTTCTAAACTACCCTCCTTCGGTTTCTATCCCTCCATCTGTGCCTTTGTCTCTAATATCCTTTCCGGCCGTTCCATAGCCGCGGTTGTGGACGGCCATTGTTCACTTCCTCACCCTATAAACTCCGGTGTTCCTCAGGGTTCTGTCCTATCTCATATTCTCTTTCTAATTTTTATAAATGATCTCCTTAACTGTACCTTAATTCCCATCCATTCATACGCAGACGACTCAACCTTACACTACTCCATTACTTTTTCAGAACGCCCCAGCCAGCAATCCCTCAACGACAAACGTAATGAAGCCATAGAACTCTTAAATTCTGATCTAAATACTATTTCCAATTGGGGCAGAGAAAACCTTGTTAACTTTAATGCTTCCAAAACCCAATTTCTCCATCTATCTACCCGTCAGGATCTCCCAGCGGACTATCCCTTATTCTTCAACAATACAAAAATCAACCCTTCATCTTCTCTCAATATTCTTGGTGTCTCTTTTTCTTCTGCTCTCATTTGGAAGGACCATATTACCAGTCTTGCTAAGGCAGCCTCCCAGAAGCTGGGTGTGCCTTAGGGGGTTCTTTTCCCCTGCACAGCTTCTTACTATCAAGAGCAGTGGATGTTGGTGTATCGCTGAAAAGGGAGGGAATTGAGTGGAAGCTACCTATACTGCTGTTTGCGGATGATACAGTTCTGATGAGTGATAATGAATGGGAGTTGCAGGGTCTGGTAAATGAGTTTGGAACAGTGTGCGAAAAACGGAATTTGAAGGTAAATACGGGGAAGAGCAAGGTTATGGTCTTCGAAAGGGGTGAAGTCACAGAGTGTGAGGTGAAGCTGAACGGTCAGGCTATGGAGATCGTCAACTCTTTTAAGTATCTGGGCAGTGTGTTGAGTAAAGATGGGACTATGGATGAAGAGGTGCGGGAGAGGGTACAACAGGGGAAGAGGGTTGTAGGAACGCTAAAAGCAGTAACAAGAAATAGGGTGGTCAGTATGGAAGTGAAGAAGTCCTTGCATGACAGTGTGGTAATCCCGACACTGACTTACGGAAGCGAAGCATGGACGTTGGTTGAGAGACTCAGACCAAGAGTGAGAGCAGTGGAAATGAATTACTTAAGGAGTGCGTGTGGAGTTACATGGAGGGATAGACAGACTAATGAGGAAGTAAGAAGGAGGTGTGGTGTGGAGGTAGATGTGCTGGAAAGTGTGAAAAGGAACAACTTGAGATGGTTCGGCCATATGGAACGTATGGAAAGCGAGAGAATGACTAAGAGGGTATATGAGAGCGAGGTGGAGGGACAGAGGGGGAGAGGTAGACCGAATATGAGGTGGAAGGATGGAGTGAGGAACTACATGAACGAAGGCAGTGCTGGTTGGGGGGAGGGGCGTCGACTGACTGGGGACAAAGGTGCAAGGGGGCGGTTCGTTCGTGGCCACCCCTTCGGGGATCACGGCGTCAGGCAATAGATAGATAGATAGCTTCTTGCTCTGTACAGGGGCATAGTACGCCCTTGTATTGAGTATTGTTCACATGTGTGGGGAGGTTCCTCTCACACCACTCTCCTAGACAAGGTTGAAAGGAAGGCCTTTCGTATCATTAACTCCCGTCCACTCACCAACTCTCTGCAATCTCTCTCTCTCCGCCGCAATGTTGCATCTCTCTCGCTATTCTATCGCTACTATAATAATCAGTGTTCCTCAGAGCTATCCCAGTGCATACCACCTCCTTTACGTAGGGCACGTGGTACCCGTTTTGCAACTCAATCCCACCCCTACTCTGTGCAACTCTCCAACCCAAGAGTGAAACGTTACTCTCAAACTTTCTTCTACTCAACAGCTGAGCTCTGGAACTCTCTCCCAGAATCAGTCTTTCCCGTTTCCTATGACTTAAATTGCTTCAAACTCCGTGTGTCCATGCATTTTGGCTCGAACGTCCCTTGATTTTGGCCCTGTCACTCTTTCAACTATGGGGGAGGCACTCGCTATAGGCAGTTATGCCTTTTGCCTCCCTCAATCACATAGACAAAAAAAAAAAATAAAAAAGTTGCCAACTTCTAGTTTATTTCCTTTCTTGAATAGAGGGGTTACAATAGCTTCCTTCAGTTCAACAGGTACAGTGTTGGTGATAATTGACAAGTTGATGATGTGGGTTAGGGGGCCTGCTATACCAATGGCTCCATCTCGTAGAAATTTGGCAGAAATTTTGTTTGGTCCTGTGCTTTTATGTACATTTAGGTTAGACAGCTCGTCAAAAGTGTATTTTGGTGTAACATTTTGCAATCCAAATGTGTTCAGGTGTATGTCTTTATCTCTGTAGAAATTTCGAAAGGTGGCCGTTGTTGTCGTGTATTAATTGAGAGGTTGAGGTAGGTTCTGTGCAAGTGTGTTTGCTATGGAAGTGAAGAAGGAGTTGAAGTAGGTTGAAATTTGTCGTTTATCGTGGCAAACCTGATCATTAATGTTGAGAGCAATATTAGTGTTAGACGAATCCCTTGTCTTGTTGCTGTAGCCTGTTGTTTTTAGGTGCCTCCATAGTTTCTTTGGGTTATTCTGATATATTACTGTATATAAATTTATTATGACCGTATTTTAGCTGATAATTCTGCTGACTATTGATGGCCACAGCTCCAACTTCCTTATTGACCGAAATTTGCAAGTGGTCAATTGGATCTTGTAAGAGTTTAGAGGGTTTTTTTTCCTTCAAAGTTCAGAACATGAGTTACGCGGTTTGGCAGTATATTCTGGCCAAGATACATAGACATTTTTCTATTGAAAAATGTACAAATTTATCTTGAAGGGGGCTCTAGGAGGTGTTTTTTTAGTCCATGTATCTTGATTCTGGCTACCATTAGACAATTTTATGCAGATTAGGAAGGGTGTATGGAAGACAGAGGTTTCATTGAGACAGTCTTTACCCTTATAATAAACTGTCAACACCATTAGACGATTATGTTCAGATTCGGAAGGGTGTATGGAAGTCAGAGGGTTAATATAGATAGTCTTTACCCTTATAATTGCCACAGATCCTTCCTAAGCTGTATAAAATCGTCTAATGATAGCCAGAATAAACTGTCAAAATGCGTCATAATCTCCAAAGGCCGGGTTACCATGTACAGTCGCGCTAATAAGTCATGGCTCGGCACCAAGTATGTTTTGATCGATAATTGGTACCAGCCATATTTAAACTATATTTATTAATTTCAAGTGAGATATACAAACATGTTCCTACACTTACTCACCCTATTCAACATCTGACAGACATTAATACAGTATAGATCGAGCCAAATGTAATGATAGCTGAGACATGACTTATTAGCGCGACCGTACAGGACAAGTTCTAACTTCTATTACATTAAGGGGAGGTTTTTAGTTTGTTTCCTACTCCTCCAGCAATCTTTAAATTTCACAACCTCGAACCCGTTTCAAGATAAATTTGTACATTTTCGGTAGAAAAATGTCCCATCCGAAGGCCGGTTACCCTTAAATTACAGGCTTACTATCGCTCGCCAGGATAAAATCAACACCTAGATGGCACGAAAGGTCTTACAATTGACAGAATGGGGCGGAAATTCTTAAAATCACCAAAGTAATGGGGCAAACGTCTTAAAATCTCAGGAGCAATGGGGCTAGACATGAGGGAGAAGGGGGTAAAGAAAAAAATCCCTCAAGTGGAAATCTCCCCTTAACCCTTTGAGCACCAGCGACGTGTGTTTATATTTTGCTCTAGCTATATTTAAACGATATGATGCAGCTTAGGAAGGATCTGTGGTAGGTAAACGATATGATGCAGCTTAGGAAGGATCTGTGGTAGGTAAACGATATGATGCAGCTTAGGAAGGATCTGTGGTAGGTAAACGATATGATGCAGCTTAGGAAGGATCTGTGGTAGGTAAACGATATGATGCAGCTTAGGAAGGATCTGTGGTAGGTAAACGATATGATGCAGCTTAGGAAGGATCTGTGGTAGGTAAACGATATGATGCAGCTTAGGAAGGATCTGTGGTAGGTAAACGATATGATGCAGCTTAGGAAGGATCTGTGGTAGGTAAACGATATGATGCAGCTTAGGAAGGATTTGTGGTAGGTAAACGATATGATGCAGCTTAGGAAGGATCTGTGGTAGGTAAACGATATGATGCAGCTTAGGAAGGATCTGTGTGGTAGGTAAACGATATGATGCAGCTTAGGAAGGATATGTGGTAGGTAAACGATATGATGCAGCTTAGGAAGGATCTGTGGTAGGTAAACGATATGATGCAGCTTAGGAAGGATCTGTGGTAGGTAAACGATATGATGCAGCTTAGGAAGGATTTGTGGTAGGTAAACGATATGATGCAGCTTAGGAAGGACCTGTGGTAGTTAAAAGGCTTGGTGGAGATAGGTTGAAACCTTATTATTTCTAGAGGTCCTCCCGAAGCTGATTGAAATCGTTTAATAATTGCCAGAATATGATACAATGGACGTCCCTGGTACTACTGAACGGGTTAAGGGGGGTGACCTGCGTTTTGTTATTTCTGTCCTTTTCTCTTTTTCTCTGGCTTGTATCCATTCGGCCCCATTCAGCCAACTATTTTAAGGCGTTAACCCCATCTAGGTGTCGATTTTTTTCTGGCGAGCGATAGCGAGCCAGCATTATATGAAGAAATCCGGCTTCGCCGGAGAAATTTTTCTATCGAAAAATTTACAAATTTAGCCTGCTGTCAAACAAAAATACAACATATGCTGGCTCGCTACCGCTCACCAGTAAAAAATTGACACCTGGATGGGGATAAACGTCTTAAAACAGTAGGCTGAATGGGGCCAAATGGATACAAGCCAGAGAAAGATAGAAAAGGACAGAACAAAAAGCAGGTCACCCCCCTTAACCCGTTCAGTACCAGAGACTTCTTTTTCATTATATTCTGGCAACTGTTAGACGTTTTAATTAAGCTTAGAAAGGACCTATAACCATTATATAAGGCTTCAAACTATCTCAACCAACCCTTTTAACTACCACAGAGCCTTCCCAAGCTGCATAATATCGTCTAAACATAGCTAGCATACAATATACCACACGTCGCTGGTACTCAAAGGGTTAAGGAACACAACTATATACCCTGTTCCAAATTGGTAGGCCCGAAATCCTGAACCCTAGCCTATGTAACTCAAAAAGGGCTAGAGCAAATGGGCGATAAATGTCCACACCTATTCCCTGGTTGACCCTTCCCAAATAGTAGAAATATTAGCTTCACAGTTTGTGATTTTCCTTCCACGTTTGTGTTTAGGACCAGAGCAAATGGGTTATGTAATTCCACACATATTCCTTGGTTGATCCTTCCCAAATAATATAAATATTAGCAGGATTACTTTAGTAGTTTGCGAGTTATAGAGGTTAATGTTCAACAGTTTTAGACCTACTTATTTCATATCAACATGAACAGAAATCGTGAACCCTAATCCTCTGTAATTCAAAAAGGGCTAGAGCAAATGGACTGTAAATCTTCACACCTATTCCCTGGCTGACCCTTCCCAAATGGTAGAAATATTAGTTCGATTACTCTAATCATTTGTGAGTTATAGAGGTTATAATATTATGTTCAAGAGTTCAAACTCACCTCACTGAACATCGCAAGAACACCAAAAGAGACAGATGTTCACTTAACCAAGAACTCGAGAACACTGACCACATGCACATACACACACACACACACACACACACACACACACACACACAGATAGTAATCACACCTCTCTCTCTCTCTCTCTCTCACACACACACACAGGGTACTCACATGCTCACACCTCTCTCTCTCTGTCTTGATACCGCATGGACACACAAACAAACACACACACACACAAACACCTCTCTCTCTCTCTGTCTTGATACCGAATGGACACACAAACAAACATACACACACACTCACACATACACAGGGTACTCACATGCTCACACCTCTCCCTCTCTGTCTTGATACCGCATGGACACACAAACAAACACACACTCACACACACACAGGGTACTCACATGCTCACACCTCTCTCTCTGTCTTGATACCGCATGGACACACAAACAAAAACACACACACACACACAGGGTACTCACATGCTCACACCTCTCTCTCTGTCTTGATACTGCATGGACACACAAACAAACACACACACACACACAGGGTACTCACATGCTCACACTCTCTCTCTCTCTCTGTCTTGATACCGCATGGACACACACACACACACACACATAGTACTCTTGGGTTGGTGAGTTGCACAGAGTAGGGATGGGATTGTGTTGCAAGACGGGTACCACGTACCCTACGTAGAAGAGGTGGTATACACTGGGAGAGCTCTGAGGAACATTGATTATTATAGTAACGATAGAATAACGAGAGAGATGCAACATTGTGGCGAAGAGAGAGAGTTTCCAGAGAGTTGGTGAGTGGGCTTGAATTAATGATACGAAAGGCCTTCCTTTCTACTTTGTCTAGGAGTGTGGTGTGAGAGGATCCTCCCCACACATGTGAACAATACTCAATACAAGGACGCACTGAGCCCCTGTACAGACCAAGAAGCTGCGCAGGGGTAAAGAACCCCTTGAGGCGGTTGAGCACACCCAACTTGGGGAGGCTGCCTTAGCAAGGGATTCCTGGCTGGGGCGTTCTGGAAAAATAATTGAGTAGTGTAAGGTAGAGTCGTCTGCGTAAGAATGGATGGGGCTGGAGGTACAGTTGAGAAGATCATTTATGAAAATTAGAAAGAGAATGGGAAATGTAACATGCATATTTCACTCATATATATATGCATGTAACCAAGACTCAATCATAGGACATAGCCCTGAGGAACACCGGAGTTGATAGGATGAGGATGTGAGCGGTGGCCATCCACAACCGCAGCTATGGAACGGCCGGAAAGGAAATTAGAGACAAAGGCACAGGTGGAGGGATAGAAACCGAAGGAGGGTAGTTTAGAAATTAAAGATTTGTGCCAGACTCTATCGAAGGCCTTCGATATGTCTAGCGCAATAGAAAAGGTCTCACCGAAGTCCCGAAAGGAGGATGACCAAGAGTTAGTAAAGTATAAAAGAAGATCACCAATAGAGCGACCCTTAAGGAAGCCATACTGGCGATCTGAGAGTAGAATATGAGAAGAGAAATGTTCAAGAAATTTGGAAGTAAGAATAGTTTCAAAAACTTTAGAGATACAAGAGATGAGAGCAATTGGACAATAGTTGGAGGGTTGAGAGTGGTCACCCTTCTTTGGGACAGGTTGAATGACAGCAAACTTCCAGCAATATGGGAAGACGTTAGAGGAGAGACAGAGACGAAAGAGTTTGCCTAAGCAAGGAGTCAGCACGGAAGCACAGTTTTTGGGTACAACAGGAGGAACACCGTCCGGACCATACGCCCAAAGTATATATACACTAACAAGTAGACCCACCAGATACTTAAATTTCTGGTAGCTCACCAAAATTTGTAAGTCTCATAAAATCGTGACGTCACGCATGGGATGTAGATGTTGACGACAACATAGGGAGAATGTCGTTCCACTTTGTTTTACATTATTAACTTATACTGGAGAAGCTTTGCATATTTTATGGCTAGAAATTCAAGAAAGCACTATATTAAAAACAAGTAGAATATTAAAAAAACTCAATAAAGTAATTAATTTTGTAATGATATTCGATATAAATATGCAAGACGAAGGAAGCTCATGCCCTGCAGCCGGTATACTTCTACTATATTCACGCCCAATTACAAGTATATGTCGATTTATGTTTACTTTATGTCTTGAATTAGGTTTGGTTACGTTGGTTGGGATATTTTTTATCATCAAATTATTTCAAATAGTCCTACATCGAAATAGAATCGTGATATCGGTGTAAATGTCAGGGTATAGCGGCTGCGGCTATGCCTTCCCCGCAGACCAAAGCACAGTTGTCATAGCGAACTCTCTTATAGAACATTTAATATATTACCCAGGTCTATTATAGTATGCTAGCGAAAGTTATAATAATTAAACCAGACAAAAGCTGGACATTATTTAGGTACTCTTGATAGTGGCGAAGAGGAAAACAAATTAAAGAACATGTCAGTCATAATAACGGGGTTCGTGTTCTATCTGTCCAGAGTGGCTTTAAATGGTGGTGCCATTCAAAGTATCTTTTTTTCTTTTGTGCAGTACCTACAGTACAGTCATACTGCATGTACTGTTGTACGTTGTGGTGACTACATTTAAAGGAAGTCTATACTGTTAAGGCAATCATGAGTTAGTGGAAGAAGGTTAATGGGAAAATAATAATGAACAAACATAAATTATCGTATGAACCAGCTGTCCTAGTTTGTGCTGCCCTCCCGCTCTTAACCCTGGCTACCACCACGTATATTTCACTATCTTATGACACAGTAAACACCTCCATTTTAAGATACTTCACCATAATCCTCATTATGGAAAACAATAGGTTACCATGATGAGTTGATGACTGGCCAATACTGCATGCAGACAGTAGCCTATGCGATAATATTCATACAACGATTTTATCCCGAAAATGATATAATAATGACTCCTTACAGTGGCGACAAGCTCACAAGATACTGTCATTAGACATAATCACAACTAAATACAGTATAGTATACTCCAATGAAAGACATGTTATTCAGCTTTTCAAAGCCACGCATACATAGATTCTTCAGGTTTGTATACAAAATATGGCCCTACTGTCCCAGGCGTGACGTCACACTGAAGGACGGAGGTTCCAATTTTATTTCGGTGAGTTAACTTCTTGTATGTATATAAACTTTGCGTACGCCTTCTTAGTATTAAGCCCTGAGAGGGTAGAAAGTACATCTTTAGAAGAGATTAGGATACTAGGCATAAGTAGGAGAGAGGGGGTGGAGAGGGAGGAATAGCACCGGAATCATCCAAGGTAGAGTTTCTAGCAAAAGTTTGAGCAAAGAATTCAGCTTTGTCAGAGGAAGAAGTGATGGTTGTGCCATCAGAGTGGAAAAGGGGAGGGAAAGACGAGGAAGAAAAATTGTTGGAGAATTTTTTAGCTAGATGCCAGAAAGCTTGGGAAGTGCATAGTTCAGTGCATTTAGTATTGATGAAAGAGTGTTTAGCAAGTTGAAGAACAAATTTGGCTTGATTCCGGGCAGAAACATAGGAAGAATGAAATTCTTGGAAGTTAGAGGGTTAATTGAGATAGCTCATACCCTTATAATTCCCACAGATCCTTCTTAACCCGGGAACTGCGGGGAGACTCTTAAGAGTTCCCCCGGCGGACTGTGGGGAGACTCTTAAGAGTCAGAGAAAAAAAAAATCAACTTTTGATATCGAAAAAAAATATATATATTTTTATTTTTTTATTTTTTTGTTGGCCCCTGGGCCATGCAAAATCTCAGTCCTCTACCTCCCCTCCTTCCCCACTTTCCTCCTCTCCTTCAGTTATCACCTATTTTCCCTGTTATTCCCTTATTCTGAGGTATATTTTCGTGCTAACATTAGAAATCCGGTTGCAGGGTGTGGTCATCACTGATAGCAAGCGAATGCAAGAGAGAGAGAGAGAGAGTATCGATCGACTGTGTCTCAGTGGCCTTGGGGGAAATTGGCGGGAAAGCAGCTTGCCTCACCCATACATTATACAACTCGCGGGCTATATCTCCGATTTTGACCATCCAAACGCTGTTTTCACTCGTTTTATTGTTGTTTCAGGTTAATACCTTTATAATCAACCCATAATAGGTGCATATGGATAAGTATTAATGCTATTAATGGTACAATGAATATTTTAGTGACGGAAACACCTCAAATACATGCGCACAGGGAGAGGTGTCTAATTACCCCCATGTGCACTTCAGAGGTTAAGCTGTATAGAATCGTCTAAACTTCAAAGGGTTCAGGGGAGGTTTTTAGTTTTATTCCTGGACCCCTTTCTTCCTCATGTTTAGCCCCATTTGTTTTGAGATTTTAAGATGCCGACTGGACCACACCTGGCAGATCCCTCTCACACCCAACCCATCTCGTCGGGTGTGAGGGGGATCTGCCGGGTGTGGTTCAGTCGGCTCTCTGCAGACTTATTTGGCCGACTATAGCCTACATACATACAAATTTGTTCCCTAGACAATTTCTCCACAGAATAAAGTTACTGTTGTCATGTTCTTATTATTATCTCCGCTTGAGGTAAAGACGGGAGATTATGGGATCAGCCACATTTTGTTGGTCGTTGGGTTGAGATAGTAAGGGTGCATTGGTCAGAGACAGCCAGCAGAGATCAGCCAGCCAATCACCATGCCTGATACTCCCAGTGCCACCACCAAGCTCACTGGCCACGTTAAGTGGTTCAATGTGAAAAAGGGCTTTGGTTTCATCACCTACAGTGGAGGTGACATTTTAGTCCACTCTACTGGCATCTCCAAACCCAATCCTCTCCATCTTGTGCCCTCTCTTGCCACCAATGAGAGGGTATCATTCATCATCAAGAGGAGAAGGAGAGGAGATGAGGCCATCAATGTCATGGGCCCTGATGGAGAGATCCTGATGGGTTCAAGGCATGGTAGAAGAGGTAAGAAGGAGGACTACCATCAAGCCACAGCAGCAGTCAGTTGTACAACACCGGATTTGGTCCAGGTTGTTGTCACAACTGCAGTGACCCTCTGCAAAGGGGATCACAAGCTGCTTCAGGAGTATCTTCCTACACTCCTGAAGGCTAATAACCTCCCTCCCATCATCATTCCACCTCTTCCAGGACCATCTTCACCACCCAGCCTCATTCCCACTCAGGCTATGAGGCAAAGAAGCCACCCGAGAAGGAGTCTGGTCATCCAGAAGCCCCTCTCAAGACCTCCACCACCACCACAATCAACAGTCTCCGCATCATCACCGCCATCAACAGTCAACGTCGCCGGGCCAGCAGCAGCCTCGACTCCAGCACCTGCCACCCTTCAAGATCCAGTGGCAACCAACTCCTCTGCATCGTCTGAATACTCCGACTCCACTGCAGGAGAAGACGTCGATGTGGAGGGGATGGAGGAAGAAGACGAGGACATAGACCTGGGAATGACCGCCAGCGAGCTGGAGAAGATCATCAACGACTTGTCTGCTGACATCCAGAAGACTGCAGCAGCAGGAAGACGTCCCCTTGAAGCGGCCCAGAAGAAGCTGACCAAGTTATTACACTTGTTATTCCAGAAAAGATAAACAATGGAGCACTCTTGGCCCGAGAACTTTTCATCTCCTACTCTACTTCGCATTTCTCCACTTTATCTTCCTCTCTCCAAACTCTTCTTATTCCAACTTATCTATAGCCATCATTCATTGGTGACTTGCAAGATTTTGAGGAAGTTGGAGGCGTAAAAATCAACATTAACCCGGGAACGGCGCCGAGACTCTTAAGAGGTTTTACTGGGCGAAGGCGACGGGACTCTTAACCCTTAAAGATCGGGGCCCGACTTAAGTCCGAATCGAGAAAATTGGACTAAATGGGGGGCCCGACTTAAGTCCGTGGGCGTATTCCCGCCCTAATTTAAATGGAAAGCGAAACCTGGTGGTCAGGCGGTGTACTACAAGGTCCCACCCACACATCCCCACTGCGTGACCATGACTCAGTAACCCTCAAGCAGCCGTAATGGAAGGTCAAGATTTGTCCGTGTCCGATTCGGTGGCCGCCACCCCTAGTGCGTCGCGCCACCCTACTCATCACGCCCGGCTCACCGCCCAGGAACTAGATACAATGCTGAACTCTTCAGAACTTTCTAATAGGCTGTTGAATGAAACCATGGAAGGTCTGGGTGAGAGTTTTGATAGTGTGGACGACTCGGAAGACGAAAATATGCCGATCATAGGCTTTCACCCCAAGCATAATTTGCATGTCGCAAATGTTGTGGTTGATGTTGCACAGACCGTTGAGCAAAATGGAGACGTTCCTGACGAAGAACATACTGGTGTGGGTGTTGGTAAGTACAATTTACATTTTATAATTGCTTGAAAGTTTGATTGCAAGCATTTTATAGTGTATTATTTCAGGCGTTCGGTAAATTTCGCACGATAACCAGATAACCAGGGTGTACGGTACATTTCTCACGATAATACAAGCAACAACGAAGCTTGGCGAAGATTGTGGTCTACAATATACCTTTTTATAATTGCATGTGACCTTGTAATTGCTTGAAAGTTTGATTGCAAGCATTTTATAGCGTATTATTTTCAGGCGTTCGGTAAATTTCTTACGGTAATACAAACAACGAAAGATTGAATTTTTGTGCTTGGCATTATATGATTGTGGGGAACATATGTACCGTATATATTATTTTATCATATATATGATACATATGTAAAATTGTTATATTATCACGACACTCTCTCTCTCTCAATCTCTCTCTCTCTCTGTCTCTTCCTCTCTGGGTCTACCAATACATTTATAATTGCATGTGACCTTGAAATTGCTTGAGAGTTTGATTGCAAGCACTTTATAGCGTATTATTTTCAGGCGTTCGGTAAATTTCTCACGATAACCAGGGTGTACGGTACATTTCTCACGATAATACAAGCAACAACGAAGCTTGGCGAAGATTGTGGTCTACCATATACCTTTTTATAATTGCATGTGACCTTGTAATTGCTTCAAAGTTTGATTGCAAGCATTTTATAGCGTATTATTTTCAGGCGTTCGGTAAATTTCTTATGGTAATACAAACAACGAAAGATTGAATATTTGTGCTTGGCATTATATGATTGTGGGGAACATATGTACCGTATATATTATTTTCTCATATATATGATACATATGTAAAATAGTTATATTATCACGACACTCTCTCTCTCTGTCTCTCTCACACACTACCCGTGCTACAGCCAGACGCTGCAGACGCTCTGTCAACGCTCTCACGATATCGATCATAATTTGAGTATTAACTACTCATCCTCTTCATTCTTGTGCATGAAAGGTGGTTAAGAGCACGTTTAACCATCCTGTAGCTTAGTAAGTAACACTGCACGATATTTTGCTGTGTATTGACTGATAAACTTTGTGTTTATCACAAGACTCCTGCTCGGACAGGGCGCCACTAGCGCCATCTATTGTTTTGTTTTGCTTTGTAAACAAACGCTCTCCTATTACTATTTTATATAAAATCGTAGCCCCTAATTTTACCCATTACCTACTGTAGTAAGTATCTATTTAACTGCCTTGTATGTAAGTAAAGCTTTGCATATTAATTTGCTAATAAACAATATTGTTTACTAACTAACCTGCCTACAGGGACTAACGCCGACGCCATTTTGTAAACAAACTTTTTTGGGGGATTATACATATTAAATACCACCAAATTTTGTACCAAATTTAAGTACATTCATTTATCTTTTCCCCCTAGATATATTCTTGACTTTTTCTCCTCAGACTGATTTTACTTTAAGCTAAGGGTGGTATTTGTACAAACTAACCTAGCCTAACCCAACCTACCAAGCTTTTAACCTAACCCAAACCTAGCCTAGCCTATAGCCAGCCAATCTGTTTTATTATTAACTCTTGTAGATATTGTATTTAGTATCCTACTGTAGCTATACAGTATATATCTGTAAATTTAGTTGTTGCTTGCACGATCTTGTAATAACCTTTGACTAATACACTTTTTTATCTAAAAAGAGTAGGCTACTGCTTACACCAGGGCCATCCGACACCAGGGCCATCTGTTGACACAGTATATTAACCCCTTGTGTGCAGTCACACTTTATTTTTATATAATCTCTATTTGGTGAATTGTATATTTAGTTACATATTCTGTTATACATATATTTGTTTAAGGTTAGGTTATCACACCTGGTAGCCTATTTCTGCGAATTTCAATTTTATTATTTTCGGTTAGGCTATTCAACGCTGGTAGCCTATTATTGCGTATTTCAATTTAAACAAAAAACTTTTGGTCAGGCTATCGCCCCTGGAAGCCTAATTCTGCGTATCTCAACATTTTTGTTTTCGGTTAGGCTATCACCCCTGATAACCTATTTCTGCGTATTTCAGCATATTTGTTTCCGGTTGAAGAGAGTGAAGTGTTTTTAAAGTGAGTGAAGTGTTTTAAAGTGAGTGAAGTGTTTTTTAAGTGAGTGAAGTGATCTGAAGAAAGTGACTGTCACCATGCCTCGCGCTTGTGCGAACTGCGCCGGTAGGTTTGGTGAGTCCATGTTTGCTACTGTCGATTTTCAAGTCTGCCGGCTCTGCCAGCAACGAGAGAATTTTACAGTGAAATTAGATGAAGCCTACAACAAGATCAACGTCCTCACCATGAAGCTGGAATCACTCCAAGAGTTTGTAACATTCAACGTTGGAGTACCACAAACTTCAATTGTCAACGCAACTCCAGCAGCCACCAACGCCCCAACGTCAACTGCCAACAATTCAACGCCTACAGTAGCCACTTCAGCTGATGTTTCCGATACTCAAGATACAAATAGTGACTCTCTTCCCCCTCAAGACAACTTCCGTGTCGTGAGGAACAACGTTTGCCCCAAGGCCAGGAAACACATACCGATTACCGAGTGTCAAAACCGTTTCCAGATACTCACAGACCCAGATGACGAAGAGGAAATAGAAGAAGTCCGGCTCGTGGGAGACTCGATGATACGTGATCAGCTCACAGAGTTTTGCGCCAGGGCACCTAAGACCAGGAAGCGTTTTTGTATCCCTGGTGGTGGTGTGGACGACGTAGTTGCAGCAGTTGACGAAGTATCAAAGCTGGCCCCTGCTAATACAATGTACGTCATCCACGTTGGATCCAACGATGTACAGCGAACCCGGTCGGAAGATTTGCTTTTAAAGTACCAGCAGCTGATCAAGTCGTTTAAGGAGAAGTCATCAAGGATCATCGTCTCAGGAATCGTCCCCCGGCTCGGTGTAGAGAGCCGATTTTACAACATAGCCACCAGCACAAATCGTTGTCTAGCAAACCTCTGCAGGAAGGAGAACGTGGGATTCGTCGACACCTGGGACAATTTCTACTATGATGACTATTTGTTTTCGGACGATGGAGTTCATCTGAACCAGGTGGAAGCAGCACGTTTTGGGCGTCTTCTCAACGATGCGGTGACGGATTTTCGGAGAAGAAATCGACTCAGCACAGGACAACCAGGAAGGAGGACCAAAGACAGCGAGGACGGCAACCTACAAAGGAATTAAATACTAATCCGTCAAGAACCGCGAATTTGGATAAAGCTCCACCAACACGACCCAAATTCAAAACCGCCAGGGATAACGACCGAGGACCGAGTACAGCCATGAATGTAAATGTAGATCCGATCAGAACCAAAAATTCGATGAAAGAACGTTCTGTGAGTTCTAAAACCGCAACTTTAAAGGTTTTCTATGCAAACGCTCGTAGCATACACAATACATTTTCAGATTTAGAGGAACTAGTGTTTACAGAAAATTTATCTTACGCATCAAATCAACCAAGCTACAGACCAACATGGTGAAACACATACAATAGCACTGGATATATCAAAGGCATTTGATAGAGTCTGGCATCAATCCTTATTGTCGAAGATGTCACACTACGGCCTTGCATCATTAGTTCCACTAATTTCTTCTTATCTTCATAACAGAAAAATACGTGTAATGGTAGATGCCTTTATTCTCAATTTCACTCAATAAATGCTGGTGTTCCCCAGGGATCAGTTTTGGCCCCAATTCTGTTCCTCATTCATATCAATGATCTCATATCTACCACTCATAATCCAATACATTCCTACGCAGATGACTCAACACTCCACAGTTCCTTCACATTTACCAATTCTTTCACCCAACCCGATCTTATAAATTCAAAAATAAACACTGCAATTTCTCTGAACCAGGACCTTTCTAGAATTAATGGATGGGGACAAAAGAATCTAGTTTCCTTTAATGCACAGAAAACCAAGTACATTCAATTTTCTAACCGACAGAATCTCACTGACTCCCATATATTTTTTAATGATGTAAATATTCCCACTTCCCCTAGTATTGACATTCTCGGTGTAACATTAACTACTAACTTGAGCTGGACACATTATGTTAGAGGCATTGCTAAGAATGCCTCTAAAAAACTGGGACTCCTGTACAGAGTTCGAGAATTCTTCACTGACGAGCAGTTGGCCGTGATATATAAAAGTCATGTGCGTTCTCAGATGGATTACTGTTCACCTCTGTGGGGTGGAAGTGGAGTGGTTGCATTGAGGCAGTTGGACAAAATTCAAAATAAAGCTATTAGATTAATCAATAACCCTGCAATCACACAGGACCTTCATACATTATCCATACGAAGAAACGTTGCATCCCTTGCATTATTCTACAGATATTTTCACAGCAATTGTTCCGAGGAACTTGCTTCAATTGTGCCGCCTCTCCACATCTTTCCCCGTAGAACTAGGGCAGCTGAGAGCGCCCATGAATTTACACTTTCTCCTCCACAATGCAGGACTTCTGCTTATCATAATTAATTTATCCCCAGAGCTACTACTCTTTGGAATTCACTTCCCTCGAATTGCTTTCCACAAACTTACAATCTACAAATGTTTAAATCCAGTTGTTACAAACATTTTATGAATGGAGGATGCCTTTAGGCACATGGACCTTTTTGTTTTATCTGTGTTTTTCCTTCCTCCGTTCATTGTCTCTTAAAAAAAAAAAAAAAATTATGTGATTGGCATAACAGAATCTTGGCTCAATACAGAAGATAGAGACTTTTTAGCAGAGTATTCACTTCCCGGTTATGTAATGTTTGAGAACAGCCGAATAAATAAAAATGGAGGTGGCGTTTTATTTTATATCAAAGAAAGTCTTAACCCGACCCTCGTGTCAAAACCCCAAATTGTGAACGTTGACACATCTTTTGTGCTAATAAAGAATAATAAATGTACAAAAATAATACTTGCGTTAATATACAGACCTCCAGCTCAATCAGTGCAAACTGACCGAGATATTTACGAACAAATTGCAGATGTAAGTAACTCACAAGATACCGTAATTTTTGGCGACTTTAATTTACCTGTGACCAAGTGGGGCGATACTCTTACTTCACACTCCGGACATGACTTGTATAAGAACTTGCAAGAGAGTTCGCTTTATCAATTTGTTCGAACGCCGACCCGTGGTAATAACGTTCTTGACATTGTACTTGCAACAAAAGAAGAATTGATAGAGAATTTGAATGTTGGTGATGAATTCAGTAACAGCGACCATCGTACGATAACTTTCACCTTAAAGTTTACTAGTAACGAACCAAATAGTAGCATCGAAAAAGTCCCTAATTTCAAGAAAGCAAACTTCCATAAACTTAGACTATGTTTAAAGAAACTGACTGGAGCTTTTTAATTAACAATAACGACATAAATACATCTTGGAAGTTATTCGAAACCACTTACCTAAAAGCAGTGCAAGACTGCATACCATCGAAAATACGGCGTCCAGGCCATAATAATAAGCCCAAATGGTGGAATAAAGATATTTCAAACTGCCTGCTTGCTAAAAAATTTGCTAATGATAGATTAAAATCCTCACAAAATGACGAAGAACGGGTGAAATTTGTAGAGCTACGACGCAAAGCCAAAAAGTTAATTAAGCAGAGTAAAAAGACCTTAGAGTTACATATTGCGAATCAAAGTAAAACAAACCCGAAAGAATTCTATAGTTATATCAGAAAGAAAAAAGTAGTTACTTCAACTGTTGGACCGTTAGTCGATGAAAATGGAGAATACACCAAAGACGAAGTACAAATGAGTAATGCCCTCAATACCTTCTTTGCATCAGTTTTTACAACAGAAGACCTCAGTGATATCCCTACACCATCGCCGATTCAGATTGATAATTCAGATGTTCTAAGCAATATCACCATTACAGAGAGAGAAGTATTGAATTGTTTAGATAAACTCAAGGTAAATAAAACGCCAGGACCTGATACAATCTCGCCTAGAGTTCTAAAGGAAGCTAAGGATGAGCTCTCCAAACCACTGACATTACTATTCAATAAATCCTTGCAGTCTGGAACTATGCCTGATCAGTGGAAGCTAGCCAACGTAACACCGATATTCAAAAAAGGCAGCAAATCCCTACCCAGTAACTATCGTCCAATTAGATTAACCTCAGTTGTTTGTAAAATGCTAGAAATGGTCATACGAGACAGACTCGTAAATCACTTAGAGGAAAATAACATACTTAAAGATACTCAACACGGCTTTCGTAAAAAACGTTCCTGTTTAACAAACCTCTTAGACTTCTTCCACGATATCCTCAACCTCTACGATGAGAGTAAAGCTGTAGATATTTTATACCTTGATTTTCAAAAGGCCTTTGACAAAGTTCCCCACAAACGTTTACTGCTAAAACTAAAAGTGCATGGAATACAAGACGGTGTGTTGAAATGGATAGAAAATTGGCTCAGCAACAGAAAGCAAAGAGTAGTCATAAACGGTAAGGCATCTAAATGGACCAATGTAAGTAGCGGGGTACCCCAGGGATCGGTACTAGGACCAATTATCTTTCTAATTTACATCAACGACATAGATGAGGGTCTCACCTGTACAATCTCAAAATTTGCTGACGATACAAAAATTGCAAATAGCGTACTCTCAAAAGAACAAGTTGACGATATGCAACACAATCTAGATAAATTGTCATGTTGGGCCCAAATTTGGCAAATGAGTTTCAATGCGGATAAATGTAAAGTACTACATGTCGGACACCTAAATGAGAAAGCAAACTATTCGATGAATGGCACTCAGCTTAAGAATGTAAACAGAGAAACCGACTGGGAGTAACAATATCGAGTAACCTAAAACCAAGTCAACAATGTTCAGAAGTTGTTAACACCTTACGAGCGGCCTATGCGGTTTATTTATGTGTACCGCACAGCGGGGTGTTTTTAGCCAAAATAGGGCTGTTTACGTGATCATTTTCATGCCTAAATAAGACCCAGAACGTAAAACAAGTACCTATCCCTGAAAGGGCATAAACAGAGCTTTCGAATGACACTATAACGATCCTTGTATGATGGATAGTTTTCTTGCAATAACCGTGCAACGCGAGTGCAAAAAGCAGGTAATCGGTACTTTCAGTACATAATTGAGTATGTAGCGAGTGAGAGAGGGAGGAGGGAGCTGAGATTTGTGTCAGTAGGTTCGCCGCGGTGGTCTGGAGCAGTCATACGCTCGCTAGTCTCCTGCCACCACTTGTCTCTCTCTCTCAGCCACATTACGTGCTGAAATTGCCACTCGAGTTATGTCGAGCGCCGCCACATAGTCCAGCTTTATTTAACTCGACTTATGTTGCTCGCCGCTAATTAAGGGTTAAGAAGGCAAACAAAATAATTGGCTTTATAGGCAGGTCATTTGAACATCAATCCAAAGAAGTTATCCTAACCCCTTACAATTCATTAGTCCGCCCTCTTCTGGAATACTGCGTTCAATCCTGGTGCCCTTATTACCAAAAAGATATAAACAAGCTAGAACGAGTTCAACGTAGAGTTACCAAAATGATACCTAGCCTAAAGAACAAACCATATGAAGAGCGTCTTAGAGAATTAAATCTATTTCCTTTAACCCAGCACAGATTAAGAGGTGACTTAATTCAAGTGTTCAAAATCATCAAAGGCATCGACAATATGAACTGTAGTAAGTACTTCACTATCGACCAATCTAATTACACGCAGGGAAATGGTTGCAAAATTCTTGGTAAATCTTTTAACTCGCACGAATCTAAGAATTTCTTCTTCAATCGAGTTGTCAACTTGTGGAATGGGCTTCCCCGAAACGTTATAGACTGCATCACCGTTGATTCATTTAAACTCCGCCTAGACAAATATCTCTCATTAAACCCGCGACTGACTGCGTTTGTAAATGAATAACTTTATTTTATCCCCCCCTCAGTTACTAACCCATCTGTCCTCTACTAACTTCCTAATCCTGCCACGGACATTAGTTCCAGGGCAGTAATTCCCTTTCCAATGTTCCCTTACCCACTCTAAACCACTGTTTGGACACTTGATCCTCAGTGTTTTGGAGGACAAGCAACCTAGAAGGGTCACTAGACCTGTTGTTGCTTGATTTCCTTTGTACTCCTTTGTACTCCTTTGTACTCTCTCACTCTCTTTGTCTGATATAGGCAAGGGCACTCCCTAACTAATCTTCCCTCCCAGGGGAAATCACACCTAGCAGATATTCTTGACCTCCTCCTCTCTCTTTCTCTCTCTCTCTGGGTCTACCTATACATTTATAATTGCATGTGACCTTGAAATTGCTTGAGAGTTTGATTGCAAGCATTTTATAGCGTATTATTTTCAGGCGTTCGATAAATTTCTCACGATAACCAGGGTGTACGGTACATTTCTCACGATAATACAAGCAACAACGGAGCTTGGCGAAGATTGTGGTCTACAATATGCCTTTTTATAATTGCATGTGACCTTGTAATTGCTTGAAAGTTTGATTGCAAGCATTTTATAGCGTATTATTTTCAGGCGTTCGGTAAATTTCTTACGGTAATACAAACAACGAAAGATTGAATATTTGTGCTTGGCATTATATGATTGTGGGGAACATATGTACCGTATATATTACTTTATCATATATATGATACATATGTAAAATTGTTATATTATCACGACACTCTCTCTCTCTATCTCTCATTCTTTCAAATAAATCATGTCTTACAGTTATAAAGTTGGAGTCTGCACATCCCTCATACGAAATTCCATTCCCACATTTTGCATAGGTAACAGTGCCAGACCGGCAAAACGGACCAGGTCATTGACCCCCCAGCCAGCACCCCCATCCAGGCAGCGAGCCGGCGTGTCAGAGCCTCCAGTTATTTCGCTTGCCAACATCTCGGGGGTAGACCAAATCCCAACTACCCCCGCCCATGCACAAGCTGGTCCAGCGACCTCTACACTAGCTGCAGGTGCAAATCCCCCCATGTTGGCAACGCCACCCGAGATGTCGCGGACGAGGGTGACCAGGCGTCTGCTGAATTTTGAGGAAAGCGATGCCGGCCCAAGCTCTCCCGATTCGCCGGAAGCCAGGATATCCCCGCTGCCGGAAAGCGACTCTGATGACGGGCAGGCACAGCCACAGCAGGGACAGCCACAGCAGGGACAGCCACAGCAGGTACAGCCACAGCAGGGACAGCCACACCAGGCACAGCCACACCAGGGACAGCCACAGCAGGCACAGCCACAACAGGCGCAGCCACAGCAGGCACAGCCACAGCAGGGACAGCCACAGCAGGCACAGCCACAGCAGGGACAGCCACAGCAGGGACAGCCACAGCAGGGTCAGCCACAGCAGTCACAGCCACAGCAGGCGCAGCCACAGCAGGCACAGCCACAGCAGGGACAGTCACAGCAGGGACAGCCACAGCAGGCACAGCCACAGCAGGTACAGCCACAGCAGGGACAGCCACAGCAGGGACAGCCACAGCAGGGACAGCCACAGCAGGTACAGCCACAGCAGGCACAGCCACAGCAGGGACAGCCACAGCAGGCACAGCCACAGCAGGGACAGCCACAGCAGGCACAGCCACAGCAGGGACAGCCACAGCGAGGTGCCCGGGGAAGGGCCCGAGGAGGGGCCCCAGGAGGTGCCCCAGGAGGTCCCCCAGGAGGTCCCCCAGGATGGGCCAGGAGTGCGGTACCACCACCTGTCTTTCAGTGGTAGGACTGCCTGCCTCGGGATATGCCTGGTCAACCACCCCTCTTTCACAAGACATCGAATGGCGTCCAGCCTGCCTTTCCCTGCTCGGAGAATGACACCCCTTACGACTACTTCCGGGCATTTTTTGATGACCAATTGCTTGGGGACATTGTCACAGAGACAAACCTGTAAGGTCGCCAGCACGCCGATGAAATGATGTCGCCCCACATGCGGAGATGGACACACATTAACATCGGCGAACTCCTCGTGTTTTTGGCCCTCACCATGCTCATGGCCTACATAAAGAAACATAACATGTTAGATTATTGGGTTATGCATGACATCATAGCAACGCCAGTGTTCAACACCTACATGCCAAGGGACCAGTATAGGCAAATTCTGAAGTGCTTGCACTTTGTGGATAACACTGCGCCACACGGAGCCGACAAGATCTGGAAAATACGGCCATTCCTGAACTCCCTCCTCTACAGGTATCGCCGGTTTTTCAAACCTTTCCAGAATGTCGTGATCGATGAGTCCTTGGTCCTCTTCCGTGGACGTCTCTCTTTCCGCCAGTACATTCTGTCGAAGCGTCACCGCATCGGGATCAAATTCTTTGTACTGTGTGACTGCGAGACAGGATACGTGCTGGATCTTATAATATATACCGCTACTGATGTGGACATTCCAAACAACCCTTTGGGTCTTTCAGGGTCGGTTGTCAAGACACTGATGAAGCCGTATCTAGATGCCAACCGTATCCTGTTCACTGACAACTTCTACACCTCTCCTCTCCTTGCCAGGTATCTCCTTACAAGGAGAACGGGAAGCTGTGGAACTGTTAGGTCAAACCGGAAACACTGGCCCCGGTTTGAGAAGACACAGAAAGGAGACATCTTCCGGAAGAAGAGCAGCAGTGAGAACATACTGGCTATTTGTTGGCACGACACAAAGCCAGTCAATGTCCTCTCCACCTACCACAAGTCCGCATTGCTAGATAGCAGGAAGAGGAGATACCTGCAGGACCGTGTCACAGGCAACAGGACTGTAGTTGTTATCTCCAAACCTGACGCTGTCCTGGAGTATAATGTGAACATGCGGTTGGTGGACAAAAGTGATATGCAGATCACTGCTGTTGACTGCCTGAGGAAGACCTGTAAATGGTACAAGAAGGTCGTACTCCATCTTCTTGATGTCACTGTCCTCAACGCATACAACCTGTGGATGACGCACACAGGGAAGAAGACCTCTGTAAGGCTGTTCTCCAAGGACATCATCGAGGCCATCCTCCGTAAGCACGGAACCACACGTGCGGCACCAGTTCCGAGGGCGATTGTGGATTTGCCCAGCCGCCTTGAGTGCCGGGACTACCTCTTAACCCACAGGCTTGTGACTGTACCTCCCATCCCTAACCAACTTGCTGCTGGCCGGGTGGCCGGAAAGAAGGTGTGCCACGTCTGCAGTCACACGGCAAGGAGGCCCCGACATAGGAGGGAAGTCGCGTCCAAGTGTAGTCGGTGTGATGTGGGACTCTGTCTTATTCCTTGCTACACCGAGTACCACACACTGGAACACTTCTAACCTCCTCCCTTCTTGCCAATCATTCATAACTTCATTTAATAATTCATTCATCTATTTCAAAGTACCTCATGAATTCATGTCATTCATAACTTCATTCAATCATTCATTCATCTATTTCAAAGTACCTCGTGAATTCATGTCATTCAATCATTCATATGGTGGAATAGCACACTACCCAAACACAAGTGCATTCATCATCATCAGCAACATCACCCATTACATCCATAAGTTTCGAATCTCATCCACCCATCTGGTTCTTGGTCCACCTCATACATCCATGTCATTCATTCATACATACATTCATACACTCGTTACAGGCAGTTCTGCCTTTTGTCTACCTCAATCACATTCATACACTCGCTATAGGCAGTTCTGCCTTTTGTCTACCTCAATCACATTCATACACTCGTTATAGGCAGTTCTGCCTTTTGTCTACCTCAATCACATTCATACACTCGCTATAGGCAGTTCTGCCTTTTGTCTACCTCAATCACATTCATACACTCGCTATAGGCAGTTCTGCCTTTTCCCTACCTCAATCACATAACTGCCTTTTACCTACCTCAATCACATAACTGCCTTTTGCCTACCTCAATCACATGTGGATTACACCTCCTGGGAACACCACAAACAAAAAATTAGTCGTCAACACTACCCCATAGGGTGATTTGGAAATGTGTTGAAATAATATTATATATAAAACAAAAAACAAAATCCTGCAAAGCAAGCGAAACAGAGAGAGAGAGAGAGAGAGAATGCAGAAACTGAACTGAAGAAAGAGTGAAAAAGATACAATAATACAGAAATATTACAAGCAAATAAATAAAGAGGGATTAGAGAAAATAATAATGAGAATTACATATACGGATGAGGAAGAGAAAGAGAGAGAAAGAGAGAATACAGAAACTGAACTGAAGAACGAGAGTGAAAAAGATATAATAATACAGAAATATTATAAGCAAATAAATGAAATAGAGGGATTAGTTTGAGAAAATAATAATGAGAATTACATATACGGATGAGGAAGAGAGAAAGGGAGAGAGAGAGAGAGACAGAGCGCGCGAGAGAAAGAGGGAGAGAGCGAGAGAGAGAGAGAGAGACAGACATACAGGAGTGAGAGGATTAGTTTAAGAAATAATAATGAGAATTACATATACGGATGAGGAAGAGAGAAAGGGAGAGAGAGAGAGAGACAGAGCGCGCGAGAGAGGGAAAGCGAGCGAGCCAGAGAGAGAGAGAGATAGAGCCGGAGTGAGAGAGAGAGAAAGAGAGAGAGAGAGAGAGAGAGAGAGAGAATACAGAGAATACAGAAATAAGAGAAAAATAAGACCGATTACCGAAGGAATAGTAGACGCGCGGGAGGCCGAAGTCAGGGCAAAGGGAATGCATCCGAACGTGCCCGGGAAATAGACCAAAAAGTACCTCCTCTTCCTCACCTCTTCCCACCCTCCACACTAGATCATAACATCCATAATATGGGGAGACGAAGAGTTGCTCTTTCCAAAAATGATCGTTTCGTTCGCATTGGAGCCATAGTAACGGCGCTAGGGCGAGTGAAAGTGAGCAAATATTTCGGGATTATGCCCACTGGGCGGCACGGTGTAAAATACCTTGCCACCCTCTAAATAAGGGTTAAGATCCATGGCCTAAAAAAAAAAACTTTTAAAAGAACCCAATGGCACTCAAAACAAAATAATACGTGATTAAGTGAGATAATTCCCTTCCATACCTCCTACCACTCCTCCACATGTGTCCAAACCCCTCCCTTCCCCCCTTCAATTATCACCTATTTTTCCTCTTATTCCCTTGTTTATCGGTTTATTTTCCGCGCCAATATCCCCCACCCGGTTTCAAGGTCGTGTGGGACGCATATACAGATCGTGGCAAGAGAGACACTTCACAAACAAGACACCAGTGTCGATCGATAAGTGAGAGAGGGAGGGTGTGTGCCGCGCTGGCTCTCCTCTCATGAATGAACCGGTCGGCAATACATCGTCTTTATCACCCCCAAATACTATTCCCACTTGTTTTATTGCTGTTACATGTTAATAAATTCATATTAAACGTAAAATAGGCGCATATGAATAATTAATAACGTTATTTATAGGAAAATTACGAATTTTGTCAGGATTGTAAAAAAATATCTTTGCCTGGCGGGCACTTTCAAATACCATAGGTTCGTCGTTTAAAGGTTACGAATTACCATCTCTAATTATATTGTAATTTCTCTCTCTCTCTCTCTTTCTATATGAATGAGGGAGACAAAAGGCAAAACTGCCTGTAACGAGTGCCTCCCCAAAATCAAGGAATGTTCGAGCCAAAATTTCGACACACAGAGTTTGAAGAAATTTAAGTCATAGGAAGAGGGAAAAACTTATTCTGGGAGAGAGTTCCAGAGCTCAGCTGTTGAATAGAAAAAAGACTGAGAATAACGTTTCACTCTTGGGTTGGAGAGTTTCACAGAGTAGGGATGGGAATGTGTAGATTTGTGGGATTTTGCAGAATTACTAGCTAAATTTCGGTTGTAGTGCGTATATAAATAATCTAATTTATTAATTTCTCTCCCAACAGCAAACACCTTCCAATGAAATTAATGAAAGCATGTTATCCTCCCGGGATTCGAACCTGAGTTACCACATACAAATCTTAAACACTCTAACCATTACACCATCAAGGCAGTTAATAAGTACAGCACATGACCACGATTGATATCCATTTATCGAATACTGGACATTAATATAATCATGTAATGTACCCATCTGCTCTATGAATAGCCTAATGCTTAGGTTGGTAGGTAGGTGGGTAGGTAGGTAGGTAAGTAGGTCTAGGACAGGAAATACAGTATAAATAATCTTGTAGGGTATTTTAGGGTTAGTAGGTAGGTAAGTGGGTAGGTAGGCAGGTAGATAGGTTGGTAG
This sequence comes from Paralithodes platypus, assembly GCA_032716605.1. Taxonomy (NCBI): domain Eukaryota; kingdom Metazoa; phylum Arthropoda; class Malacostraca; order Decapoda; family Lithodidae; genus Paralithodes; species Paralithodes platypus. Next base: position 1,508,095 of record CM064553.1, on the reverse strand, counting down.
GTAGGTGAGTAGGTCGGTAGGTAGGTAGGTTGGTAGGTAGGTAGGTAGATAGATAGGTAGGTAGGCAGGTAGGTGGGTAGATAGGAAGGAAGGAAGGTAAGTAGGTCTAGGACAGAACATACAGTATAAATAATCTTGTATGGAAGTTTATGGTTAGTAGGTAGGTTGGTAGGTAGGTAGGTAGGTTGGTAAGTAGGTCTAGGACAGGAAATACAGTATAATTAATCTTGTAGGGAAGTTTAGGGTTAGTAGGTAGGTAGGTTGGTTGGTTGGTAGGTAGGTAGGTAGGTTGGTTGGTAGGTAGGTAGGTTGATTGGTAGGTTGGTAGGTAGGTAAGTAGGTGGTTAGATAGGATAGATAAGCTGGTAAGTAGGTCTAGGACAGGATATACAGCATAAATAATTTTGTAGGATATTTTAGGGTTAGTAGGTAGGTAGGTAGGTTGGTAGGTAGGATAGTTTAGGGTGAGTAGGTAGGTTGGTAGGTAGGATAGTTTATGGTTAGTAGGTTGGTAGGTAGGTAGGTAGGTTGGTAGGTAGGTTGGTAGGTAGGATAGTTTATGGTTAGTAGGTTGGTAGGTAGGTAGGTTGGTAGGTAGGTAGGTAGGTAGATGGGTAGATAGGATAGATAAGCTGGTAAGTAGGTCTAGGACAGGATATACAGCATACATAATCTTGTAGGATATTTTAGGGTTAGTAGGTAGGTAGGTAGGCAGATAGGTAGGTAGGTAGGCAGATAGGTAGGTAAGTAGGTAGGTAGATAGGATAGATAAGCTGGTAAGTAGGTCTAGGACAGGATATACAGTATAAATAATCTTGTAGGATATTTTAGGGTTAGTAGGTAGGTAGGTAGGTAGGTTGGTAGGTAGGATAGTTTAGGGTTAGTAGGTAGGTGGGTAGATAGGATAGATAAGCTGGTAAGTAGGTCTAGGACAGGATATACAGTATAAATAATCTTGTAGGATATTTTAGGGTTAGTAGGTAGGTAGGTAGGTTGGTAGGTAGGATAGTTTAGGGTTAGTAGGTACGTAGGTAGGTAGGTTGGTAGTTAGGTAGGTAGGTTGGTAGGTAGGTAGGTTGGTAGGTAGGATAGTTTAGGGTTAGTAGGTAGGTAGGCAGGTAGGTAGGTTGGTAGGTAGGTCTAGGACAGGAAATACAGTATAAATAATCTTGTAGGGAAGTTTAGGGTTATTTCTCGAGTATAATCGGTTTGACCTAAATTATTACAATAGAGAGAGAGAGAGAGAGAGAGAGAGAGACATGGAAAGCGACGGACGAGGAGCTGTGAGAGAGAGAGAGAGAGTGGGGAGGGGGTAGGAAGAGAGAGAGGGGGAGGAAGGGAGGGAAAGTGGGGGGGAAGGAGGGAGGGAGGAAGGAACCCAAGTTGATCATGCTTTTCATCCATCAGAAACCCACATTATTATTGCATTTCTCTTTAATATCAATGTTTATGGCTCCAACTTCCTTATAGCCTGAAACTCGCAAGTGGTCAATTCACACCCAACCCATATCATTCATGTGTGAGAGAGAGAGAGATAGAGAGTAAAAAGGAAAACAAGCAACAACAGATATATTTATCCTTTCGAGGCTGCTTGTAAAAGAGAGTTAGTTAGTTAGTCATTAATAGATAGATAGATAAAGAGAGAGAGTGAGTGAGTATAAAGGAAATCAAGGTACAACAGATTTAGTGACCCCCTCTAGGCTGCTTGTCCTTCAAAACACTGAGGATTAAGTGTTAAAACAGTGGTTTAGAGTGGGTAAGGGAAAATTGGAAAGGGAACTACTGCCCTGGAACTAATGTCCGTGGCAGAAGGGAGAGAGAGAGAGAGAAAGATAAGACAGACGTTGAGAAAGCCTTAAATTATAGTTGGTGACAGTCTTTCTGGTCACCAAGATATTTGACGCTAACTTTCCACAGAGAGAGCGAGAGAGAGAAAGAGAGAGAGAGAGAGAAAGTGTGTGGGTTAGTTAGAATTAGAGTTAGTTAGTCGTTAGATAGAGAGAGAGAGAGACAGTGAAAGTGAGTTACATAGATACACAGACTACACAGACCTTGCGGTCCCTACTAGGTAGTCCGGACTTAATGCTAAAATAGAATTTGCTACAAGGTGGAAGGCAAGGATAGCAAAGCAAAAGGCTCTCTCCCCAAACACCACTCCCTCCGACCTTTGATCGGAGAGAGAGAGAGAGAGAGAGAGAGAGAGAGGACAACAGTAGAGAAAACCATAAATATTTGACTGAAACTTTCCACACCTCAACCACAAAATTTCACTTGTTGACTCATAAAAGAGAGACACTTCGAAAGCTGAATTTATTTGTATTAGTCTATTTTATTATATATACAGTATATGGCTAAAAATGTTTATATTGTTTAAGATATGTCTATGGAAGTGATATAACGGCCAAAACAATGGTATTTTATGTTAACTGTCTTGTATTCCTTCTCATATTGTCTTTGGAAGTGATGAAATAGCCAAAACAATGGTATGTTATGTTAACTGTCTTGTATTTCTTCTCATATTGTCTTTGGAAGTGATAAAATAGCCAAAACAATGCTATTTCATGTTACTTTTCTTAAATGCCTTTAAATATAATCATTCAACTTTATTCTGGTTTCTATTAGACGATTTTATTCAGTTTAAGAAGAGCCTCCAGCAATTAACCGGCTTCAAACTAGCTCACTTAACCCTTTTTACTGCCACAGATCCTTCTTAACCCGTTCAGTACCAGGGACGTCCTTTTCATCATATTCTGACAACTATTAGAGGATTGTATTCAGCTTAGGAAGGACCTCTAGGAATAATAAGGCTTCAAACTATCACAACCAACCCTTTTAACTACCACAGATCCTTCCTAAGCTGCATAATATCGTCTAAGCATAGCTACTGTAGATAACAAAAATAATACACGTCGCTGGTACTCAAAGGGTTAAGGGGAGATGGGTCGTTTTTCTAGATCCCCTTCTCCCTCATGTTTAGCCCCATTAGTTTTCAGATTGTAAGATGTTTGCCACATTAGTTTGTCGATTTTAAGACCTTTCGCCCCATTTATATGTCAATATTAAGACCTTTCGTGTCATTTAGGTGTCGATTATTTCCTGGCGAACAATAGTGAGCCTGTAATTCTGGAAGAACCGGTATACCGAAAAATGTACAAATTAATCTAGAAGGGGGATCTAGTGGATGTTTTTTTTAAATTTGATTAAGGTCTAGGGGAAACTAAAATAAATAATATAAAGAAACATAAATAAGTAAATCAGTTAATAAAGCCAATGCATCTTATTTGATCTGATAATTAAGGGGGGTCACCGGCTTTTTTATATCTTTGTCTCCTTTTCTCTCTTTCCCTGGCTTGTATCCATTCGGCCCCATTCAGACAACTGTTTTAAGACTTTTATCCCCATCCAGGTGTCGATTTCTTCCTGGCGAGCGATAGTGACCCAGCATTGTATGGAGAAATCCGGCTTCGCCGGAGAAATTTGTCTATCGAAAAATGTACAAATTTAGCTTGCTGTCAAAACAAAAAATATATATATGCTGGCTCGCTACCTCTCGCCAGGAAAATATTAACACCTAGAGGGGGGTAAGCGTCTTAAAACAGTTGGCTGAATTGGGCCGAATGGATACAATCCAAAGAGCGAGGGAGATAAAGAGAAGAAAAAAAGCGAGGTGGGCTCCCTTAACCTAGAATAATTCCTAAAAAACTTAAAATCACCCTAAGTGGGAATGAGGGTGGCAGGGGGAGGGGGGGGGGGGGGGGGGAGGTGAAAGAGGGTGGGGGAGGGGCATGGAGAGGTTTGGAGGAGTAAGGAGTAAGGGGGTTAAGAAGGAGAAAGGAGGGGGATGGAGGGAGAGGTTTGATGGAGTAGGGAGGAAGGGGATGGAGGGATGGAGAGGGTTGGAGGGAAGGAGGGGTTGAAGGAGTAGGCAAGTGGGGATCTATGGAGGGGGTTGGAGGAATAGGGTGGAAGGGGTTGGTGGGGGGTGGAAGTGTGAGGACGGGGGATAGAGGGGGATGAAGGAGTAGGAAGGAAGGGGTTGAAGGAGTAGGGGGGAAGAGGAGGGGGGTGGAGGGTTTTGAAGGATTATAGAGGAGGGGTTTGAAGAAGGAGAAAGGAAGGGATTGAAAGAGGAGACGGGGGATGGAGGGGAGTTGAAGGAGGAAGGATGTGGAGAGGCTTGAAGGAGGAGGAAATGGAGGGAAAAAGTGGGGTTAAGGACGAGGGGGTAGGGGGTTGAAAAAGTAGGGATGAAGGGATATGGAGGAGGGAGGACGGAGAGAAAAAGAGGAGGAATGTGGAAGGATGAAGAGTGAGTAGATAAAAGGAGGGAGAGAGAGAGGGATGGAGGGAGGGGATGGAGAAGGAAAAGGGGGGTTGGGGTAAGGAAAACAGAGGCATATACAGGGTGTTCCAGTAATGCTTTTCATAAATTATATGGTGGACTCATCAGACAAAAATAAGAATATATTACTCTATGAACATGAGGTTGAGTATTTATAATAACGGAGTTATTACACGATTTAAGTTAACGATAGATACAATGCCATTCAGTCCAAGGGGTAATGTTGCCATTTTAGTGGATTATATCCATTTGGCCTTTGCTATCGCTTGCTAGCCTCAAGATAGTGAGCAGTAGCGATCTGACTTTTCGGTAGAAAAATATGTCCGGCTTCGCCGGTAGAAAAATCAAATCCGGCGAAGCCGGACATATTTTTCTACCGAAAAGTCAGATCGCTACTGCTCACTATCTTGAGGCTAGCAAGCGATAGCGAAGGCCAAATGGATATAATCCACTAAAATGGCAACATTACCCCTTGGACGGAATGGCATTGCATCTATCGTTAACTTAAATCGTGTAATAACTCCGTTATTATAAATACTCAACCTCATGTTCATAGAATAATGTATTCTTATTTTTGTCTGATGAGTCCACCATATAATTTATGAAAAGCATTACTGGAACACCCTGTATAGGAGGGAGGGAGGGAAGGAAAGAGAGGGGTTAGGGAGGAGGGGGATGGAGAGATGGGGGGGCTGGAGGGAGGGAGAGGAAAAGAGAGGTATAGGAGGGATGGAGGGGTAGGAAAGGTGGTTATTATCTTCATGACTAGGGGGAGGGGGCATTGAAGGAGGGAAGGAGGGAGGGGGGAGGGAAACGAAGCAGAAACGAAAGAGGGGGAGGGGCTAACTAGAGATGTAGAAAGGGAGGAAGGGGGGGGGGGGGGGGAATGGGGGCTGGAGATATAGAAAGTGAGGGAGGGAGGGGTTCGAGATGTAGGGAGGGGTTGGAGATGTAGGGAGGGGTGGAGGGAGGGACACATGAGGTGTTTAGAGATTCAAGCACACCATGTCTCACTCATCCCTCACTGCAGTACAGGTAACACATACATCTTATCTCTCTATATTATATATGCACTATATATACAGTATATATATATATATATATATATATATGTGTGTGTGTGCGTATATATATTTATGTATGTATGTCCTCAGGCCCATTCCCCAGTTTTCCTATTTTTTTCTGGGGGTGGCCGACTTGTGACAGAGCCTGAACAGGAACAACACAACACAACAGACAACAATGAACATACAAAAACAAAACACAAATTCACACACATCTAGGTCATCCAGGAGAAGACCCAGAGACTAGGGTCACAAAGGTCCCTCCAGCACTACCCCGGCCCCCAACCCCCCCGGAGAGGTTCCTTTCTTTGCAGGCAGACATGCAGCGGAGCCAAAATCGCAAGCCCGCCCACCACACTTCCACGCGCACCCTTCATATATACCGTTTCCCCGGGCCAGGCGCCTGATGGACTATTATCTAGTCCAACTGGCGCCCGACCCCTTCCCCCAAATGAACACGTGTTCACTCATCTATTCACAAGCATCCTCCATTCATTCCTGTTTATTACTACTTCCCTTGTCTTATCTATAGTCATTCCTCTATCATCCAAAGCTTGTCTTACACAGTCTCTCCATCTCAATGGGGGGTCTTCCTGCTCTTCTATCTCCCCTTGTATCTGACTCACATATTCTCTTTGTAAGCCTTTCATCTTTCAATCGTTCAACATGTCCGTACCAGCTCAGCATCCTTCTGTCCACTCTGGCCGACAAATGTTCCTGCTGCCCCACTCTCCTACATGTCTCATCATTCCTCAATCTGTCTCTACGGGTAACTCCACACATACTACTCAAGCAGCTCATCCCCATCACATCCAGCTTTCTTCTCTCCTTTTCCTTCAGAGCCCATGTCTCAGCCCAATACATCACTGTTGGCACAACAATTCCTTGATACAGTGCACTTTCTACTTTCATTCCGAGATTTCTCGTCTTCCACATACTTCTCATTGCTCCGAAAACCTTCCTTCCTTCACACACTCTCGGTTTTACCTCCATTTCCATACCTCCACTCCTGCTTATCGATCCTCCTAGATATTTAATACACTCTACTTGTTCCAATATTTCCCCATTCAGCCTCACATCTAGATTCACCATATATACAGTATATATATAATTATACAGGTTGTTCTATACAACAAACACACACATCCGCATAAGGTTTGTTGGCTTATATAAATATCCCTCAAGAGTATTTCAGTACGGTCCCGTTTTCTGTTTGTCATTCTAGTTTTCTAAGGTAGTGTAGCCGACTCTATAGATTTGCCGAGTCATAGATATAGCGTTTATCCTTCAAACCATATATATGTGGGGTCAATTGGGCCTGCTCACACAACCCTTCAATCAACAATCATCATATAGTGTATATGTGTTGTCGAGTCATAATATTCTGTTGCCGAGTCATACCCATAGTGATACCTCTTCAAACCATAGTCTCAATATTGTGTTAGGATGAGGGGTGTGGGGATAGAGATCTTACTCGTGGATGGAAAGGAATAGCATTATATTGTTGTCATTATTATTATTATTTTTTTTTTTTTGTGTTTTTTTTTTTTTTTTGATGGTTGGTCCTATCCAGAGTGAGGTTTGACATCCTCTACACAACCTTAGCTATGGAATCCCTCTCTCCTTGGGTGTGAGAGGGATCTGCCTTGTGTGGGCCAATCAGATTTCTGCAGACTCCCATTTACTTATGTTCTTATGATTCTGTCTGTCTCTTTTCCTGTCCTACTTTTCCTTCTGGGGACAGGGGGCTAGGAATCCTCCTCCCCTTGTAAAATTCACCTACTCGACGAGACAGAGAAAGGGGCGAGGCAACGCGAAAGTGATCCCGGACCCTTAAGGTACTTTCACATGTTCACGATTTGGAGCATGATGTGGCCCGATGTTGACATCGGGCCACAACGTGGTGGAATCGCCCATGTATTCGTGGTGTATCGGGGAGCGGCGTTGCCTACGGGGCGGATCGGTATACCTCATGGTGGCGGGCAAAATGTTTAGGGCTACCCAAAACTTGAGCATGACGAAATTTTGGCATGGTAGCATCGGGTACCACGTGTTGATGTTGTGTGATTGCCATTTGGACGTTGTTTAGGCATTGGGTAGCATCGGTATACATGTGGCGGCATCGGGGAGCATCGTTAATGTCAATTTCCCTGCCGCCACCACATCAGCACCGACGTTGCCACGTGTACACCCGACGCCAACATGTGTCACACACGATTGTCGGACAATGAAGTATGGTCCACGTGATGGCATCTGCCATACATATTTTGGAACCACAACACCAACACGACAACACGAGGTGCATGATACCGACGCAATGTGGCAAGTGCGCACCACGCCGCCTCCCTGAGACCCACCCACCACCATAAATAGGCCCACGAACAGGAACGCGGCCTCACTCGCTCACGTCGCACCACACTGAATACGTCTCCCACAACTCTACGATTTCTCATCATGCGTCGTTCATCCAAGAATCCCAAACCTGTGAAGAAGATCAGGAAGCCAGTGCGCCCACCACCCACAAACAACGACGAGGAGAATATTGACCCCAGGAATTGATGAACACTTTGCGTCTGACGAGGACGTCCCTGAACTCAGCCTCCCACCTCTTGCGCCAACCAACCCCACGCCTGAACCAGAAGAGGTATCACAAGAAAACGACGAAACGCAGGAACAACCAGAAAACGAATCCAGCCATGACAAGGGTGCGATATCAGCACCACCACCACCACCAACCAAAAAAGGCAGGTCCCGAAAAATTAAGGACTACGCCATGTTTTCGGAAAAGGTGGAGAAAGAGCTTGGGGAGTGGTACCGGGATAATGCCCCGTTCTACAACAAAGGCCTGCAGGACTTCAAGACCGCAAACAAGACAAATCGCTTGATGGAGGAGAAGGCAACTTCCCTGAAGCCTCCAGTAATTGGTAAGTCAATGTGATATATTGGTAACATGTGCAGTCGTCATAATATGTTTCTTTTCACCCTGTGATTACCATTTGTAAATAAGACCAGAATATTGCGAACAAGTGTAAATTGACAAAAAAACATTAACAGTGCTAAACAAAGTGTTTTCAGAGTTGCAATTTATAATTTTTGTTTATGCCGTAAATTATGCTGATCCGACGACTGTACTCTCATACCATGCTAAACACCATTTTACATCATATGCAAGTTACGTAATGTGGATAACATTGTTGTTAATGTTATTTTATATCTTCATTATTTATTATATTATTGTTGACAAATCATGCTTCCCTCGTTTGTCAGGGCTTCTGTCGTTGTGGCAACATCCTCGTCGTGTCGGTCATGTGACACCATCGTAGCACCGTCATCCGTCATCGGGTTCCCATCGTGCCCCGTCGGGTACCAGAATTGATTGTAATTTTGACCGTTCGGACTATGACGTGCCGTACTCATGTGGCACTCGTTGTTCCATCGTCCTTGTCATGCTGTTGACGAGTCACCTTCGCGCCTTTGTTGTCCAACGCTCACATTATGTCCCTGTCTCTGCTGATGTAACAAATTTCGGTCCTCGGGCCAAATCGTGACCCAAATCATGAATGTGTGAAAGGGGCTTAAGAATTGGAACTTTAAATGTTTCTGTTCAGGCTCTGTCTCGAATCGGCCACCCCCAGCTATGGGGTATGAGCCTGAGTATATACATACACAATCACATACATAAATTTTTTTGTAATTGATGATTAATGTTAAGAACGGGGTGTTACTATAGTTTAACTGTCTTGATAGTGTAATGCATAAACGCGCGGAATTTCGGTGTGAGTGTCCTAGGTTCGAGTCCTTGTAGGGCCACATGTATTTGTTGATTTTATTAATTGAGCTTAGAAGTGGAGTTGGTTGGTGGAAAAATATGAATTTATATAATTTGTCTTCGTATTATTTGTTTAGATCATCTTTATCGTCATCAGTATCTAGAAATATATGAGTGTATCCCATAGATTTTCTTTACAGTGTGTGAGGTCAACAAAATGGCGGCTCGGTGGGTGCAGTTCATGGTAGTGACATGTTGGTACCCTGGATTGGTGGATGCTGTTTTTGATAATGCTGAAATTGAATTGGGAGGTGAGGCTTTGTTTTTAGATGTGTTTGTTTGTTTCATAACGGGTGATTTACACTTATTTTGTTTTTATTTTTTATTGTTTTTGCTGGATCTCCTATCTCCCTCGTGTTTAGCCCCATTAGTTTTGACATTTTAAGATGTTCGGCCCATTAGTTTGGCGATTTTAAGTCCTTTCACACCATTTATTTGTCAATTTAAGACGTTTCGTGCCATTTAGGTGTCGATTTTTTCCCTGGCGAGCGATAGCGAGTCTGTAATTATAAGAGGAACCGGTTCGGCCTTCGGCCGGGAAATTTTTCTACCGAAAAATGTAAAAAAATATTTTGAAGGGGGTGTTAGGGGGTGTTATTTTAAGTTTCATGGAGGTCTAGCGAGGATATTAAAACACAGTTTTCACAAAACTTTCCAAATTTATCATGAAGGAGGGTCTAGCGGGTGAGGCTTTGTTATTATATTTGTTTGTTCGTTTCTTTATCGGCGTCTCTAAGCTCAGATAACCCCCCCACCCCACCCCAGAGATTATCCCCTTCTGTACCGTCGACGTCTTTTTCATTCTATTCTGCCTACTACTAATCGATTATATATATATATATATATATATATATATATATATATATATATATATATATATATATATACAGTATATATATATATATATATATATATATATATATATATATATATATATATAAATATATATAATTATAATATATATGGTCTTAGTACAATGTTGCCAATGTAGCGGCTACCGCTAGATCCAGCGAATCACTTCCATCACTTCCATCTAGCGACATCAAGATGTGATGAATTCTAGCAATATTCAAGTTATGTTCCCTATTTTAAGGAATTGTAGAGATTTTTCGATTGTTAAAGATTATTCTAGATACTTCAACATATGTTTTCTAGTGACATACAAGTGTTTAGTGTCTGGTGACTATCTAGCGATTTGTCAATGTTATTTTAGCATACATTTGTGCTTTAGTTTATCATGCATTGTTTAATATATTTGCCCTATTTCTCCAGAAGACTTCCTACATGATATAGTGTATTGTTCTAGTGATCTCTATCTATCTATCTATTGCCTGACGCCGTGATCCCCGAAGGGGTGGCCACGAACGAACCGCCCCCATGCACCTCTGTCCCCAGTCAGTCGACGCCCCTCCCCCCAACCAGCACCACCTTCGTTCATGTACTTCCTCACTCCATCCTTCCACCTCATATTCGGTCTACCTCTCCCCCTCTGTCCCTCCACCTCGCTCTCATACACCCTCTTAGTCATTCTCTCGCTTTCCATACGTTCCATATGGCCGAACCATCTCAAGTTGTTCCTTTTCACACTTTCCAGCACATCTACCTCCACACCACACCTCCTTCTTACTTCCTCATTAGTCTGTCTATCCCTCCATGTAACTCCGCACGCATCCTTAAGTAATTCATTTCCACTGCTCTCACTCTTGGTCTGAGTCTCTCAACCAACGTCCATGCTTCGCTTCCGTAAGTCAGTGTCGGGATTACCACACTGTCATGCAAGGACTTCTTCACTTCCATACTGACCACCCTATTTCTTGTTACTGCTTTTAGCGTTCCTACAACCCTCTTCCCCTGTTGTACCCTCTCCCGCACCTCTTCATCCATAGTCCCATCTTTACTCAACACACTGCCCAGATACTTAAAAGAGTTGACGATCTCCATAGCCTGACCGTTCAGCTTCACCTCACACTCTGTGACTTCACCCCTTTCGAAGACCATAACCTTGCTCTTCCCCGTATTTACCTTCAAATTCCGTTTTTCGCACACTGTTCCAAACTCATTTACCAGACCCTGCAACTCCCATTCATTATCACTCATCAGAACTGTATCATCCGCAAACAGCAGTATAGGTAGCTTCCACTCAATTCCCTCCCTTTTCAGCGATACACCAACATCCACTGCTCTTGATAGTATTTCTTTCATAACTCCATCCATATATACAGTAAACAACACGGGGACATCACACACCCCTGTTTCAAACCAACATTCAGGTCAAAGAACTCGCTCTGCTCACTCTCCACACGTACTGCCGCCTTTGCACCCTCATACATGCTCTTCACTGCTTTCAGCAACTTGCCCTCTACTCCGTATATTCTAAGTACTTTCCACAAACCTTCTCTATCCACTATGTCATAGGCCTTCTCCAAGTCCATAAAGGCAACATACACCTTTTGTTTCTTCTCCAGATACTTCTCCACAACACAATTCAGGGTAAAAATCTGATCTACACATCCTCTTCCCTTCCTAAAACCTCCCTGCTCGTCGCCTATCCATTTCTCCGTTCTCACTCTCACTCTCTCAATCACTACCCTACTGTATACCTTCCCTACTACGCTTAGAAGACATATTCCTCGGTGGTTACCACACACTCCTCTTTCCCCTTTGCCCTTATATAGGGGGACTATTATGCCAGTCTTCCAGTCATCGGGTGCATTCCCCTTCTCCCATGCTAGTTTGCACATTTTCCATACCCATTCTATCACTATCTCACCACCATACCTCAACATTTCCCCACACACTCCATCTGTTCCTGGTGCTTTCCCCAACTTCACTCTTTTCATGGCTTCCCACACTTCTGATTAAATTACTATTAATAGTGATATTACTATTCTAGTGATAATTACATTTAATACAGGGCTATTTTAAGTTGGCTGATGATTATGAAACAGTAATATGCTGGACGATGAGAATACTGTATGTAAACATGTCTCGGATATCACTGATAATTTTTGGCATTTTCTGCCAAAAGCCCAATGGCTAATCAGTGGTGGTAACGAAACCCGCAGCTTTACACATTCACATCGTCATTGGCTTCCGGTAATTAATGTCATAGTAATTTAATTAACGTTTCTTGGTGATATAAAAAGAATTACCAGTTCTTGAAGGATGACAATTTCATCCTTCAAGAAAGATTGAAATATTCGTTATTCGCTATTCGTATTCGCGAATTTTACCAACAAATATTCGTATTCGTATTCGTGTTCGCAAATAGTGAAAATTGATATTCGTTCCATCTCTAATATGTATGTAATTTTAAGAGGAACTGGCCTTCGGCCGGGACATTTTTCTACCGAAAAATTTACACATTTATCTTGAAGGGGGGTCTAGGGGGTGTTATTTTAAGGGAAGGTTTTTAGTGCATTTCCTAGATTTCCATCAAGCTTGAAATTACACCCCCATTGACCCCCTTTCAAGATAAATGTGTACATTTTTCGATAGAAAAATGTCCCGGCCGAAGGCCGGTTACTCTTTAATTACAGGCTCACTATCGCTCGCCACGAAAAAATCGACACCTAAATGGGACGAAATGTCTTAAAAGTGACATAAATGGGGTGAAAGTTCTTAAAATCGCCAAACTAACGGGGTGAACGTTTTAAAATCTCAAAAGCAATGGGGCTAAACATGAGGGAGAAAGGGGTAAAGAAAAAAATCCCTCAAGTGGAAATCTCCCTTTAAGCTTGATGGAGGTCTAGCGAGGAAACTAAAAGAATAAATTAATAAATAGAGAAAAAAAAAGGTATACTGTATATTGAAGGTCATAGGGCATATTGAAGGTCATAGGGCATATTGAAGGTCATAGGGCATATTGAAGGTCATAGGGCATATTGAAGGTCATAGGGCATATTGATAGTAATTTAATTTCTGTTCCTCGCTAACTGATATAAATTCGGTGACAGACGAGTGATTTTCCCGTCAAAAATACACTTAATGATTCACTTTTTGGGCGATTTTTGCATATATTCATTATTTTTCTAGTTTCCTCCCTAGACCTCCATCAAATTAAAAAAAAACATCCGTTAGATCCCCCTTCTAGATTAATGTGTACATTTTTCGGTAGAAAAATGTCCCGGCCGAAGGCCGGTTCTTTCAACATTACAGGCTCACTATCGTTCGCCAGGGAAAAAATCGACACCTAAATAGCACGAAAGGTCTAAATATTGACGAAGAAATGGGGCGCAAGGTCTTAAAATCGACTAACTAACGAGGCAAACATCTTAACATCTGAAAAGTAATGGGGATAAACATGAGGGAGAAAGTGGTCCAGAAAACCGGCCCATCCCCCCTTAAGTGGTCTCAAATATACACTTACAATACACACTTCAAATTACACTTAAAACACACTTTAAAACTCACTTATACACACTTCAAATTACACATATATTTCACTTCAAAATACACATAAAAACACTTAAACTACACTTAAACTACACTTAAAACACTTAAACTACACTTAAAACACTTAAACTACACTTAAAACACTTAACTACACGTAAAACACTTAAATTACACTTAACACACTTAGACTACACTTAAAACACTTAGACTACACTTAAAACACTTAAATTACACATAAAATATACTTAAAATAAACTTATAATACACTAAAAACACACTTAAAATAAACTTACACATATACACTTCAAATAACACACACACACACACACACACACACACACACACACACACACACACACACACACACACACACACATCGCAAGCAAATCCGCGTATATTCGTTTCTTTATCTGCGTCTCTAAGCTCAGATACCCCCTCTACCCCCCTCACCCCTCACCCCCCACCTCACCCAAAGAGATTAACCCCTTCTGTACCGTCGACGTCCTTTTTATTAAATCTGGGTACTGCTAATCGAATATATATATATATATATATATACTGTATATATATATATATATATATATATATATATATACTGTATATATATATATTTGCTCACATTCAACCTGTCCCAAAGAAGGGTGACCGCTCTCAACCCTCCAACTATCGTCCAATTGCTCTTATCTCTTGTCTTTCTAAAGTTTTTGAAACTATTCTTGCTTCCAAATTTCTTAAGCATTTCTCTTCTCATAATCTGCTCTCAGATCGCCAGTATGGCTTCCTTAAGGGTCGCTCTACTGGTGATCTTCTTTCATATCTTACTAACTCTTGGTCATCCTCCTTTCGGGACTTCGGTGAGACTTTTTCTATTGCACTAGACATATCGAAAGCCTTCGATAGAGTCTGGCATAAATCTTTAATTTCTAAACTACCCTCCTTCGGTTTCTATCCCTCCATCTGTGCCTTTGTCTCTAATTTCCTTTCCGGCCGTTCCATAGCTGCGGTTGTGGACGGCCATTGTTCACTTCCTCACCCTATAAACTCCGGTGTTCCTCAGGGCTCTGTCCTATCTCCTATTCTCTTTCTAATTTTTATAAATGATCTCCTTAACTGTACCTTAATTCCCATCCATTCATACGCAGACGACTCAACCTAACACTACTCCATTAGTTTTTCAGAACGCCCCAGCCAGCAATCCCTCAACGACAAACGTAATGAAGCCATAGAACTCTTAAATTCTGATCTAAATACTATTTCTAATTGGGGCAGAGAAAACCTTGTTAACTTTAATGCTTCCAAAACCCAATTTCTCCATCTATCTACCCGTCAGGATCTCCCAGCGGACTATCCCTTATTCTTCAACAATACAAAAATCAACCCTTCATCTTCTCTCAATATTCTTGGTGTCTCTTTTTCTTCTGCTCTCATTTGGAAGGACCATATTACCAGTCTTGCTAAGGCAGCCTCCCAGAAGCTGGGTGTGCTCAACCGCCTTAGGGGGTTCTTTTCCCCTGCACAGCTTCTTGCTCTGTACAGGGGCATAGTGCGCCCTTGTATTGAGTATTGTTCACATGTGTGGGGAGGTTCCTCTCACACCGCTCTCCTAGACAAAGTTGAAAGGAAGGCCTTTCGTTTCATTAACTCCCGTCCACTCACCAACTCTCTGCAATCTCTCTCTCTCCGCCGCAATGTTGCATCTCTCTCGCTATTCTATCGCTACTATAATAATCAGTGTTCCTCAGAGCTATCCCAGTGCATACCACCTCCTTTACGTAGGACACGTGGTACCCGTCTTGCAACTCAATCCCACTCCTACTCTGTGCAACTCTCCAACCCAAGAGTGAAACGTTACTCTCAAACTTTCTTCTACTCAACATCTGAGCTCTGGAACTCTCTCCCAGAATCAGTCTTTCCCTCTTCCTATGACTTAAATTGCTTCAAACTCCGTGTGTCCAGGCATTTTGGCTCGAACGTCCCTTGATTTTGGCCCTGTCACTCTTTCAACTATGGGGGAGGCACTCGCTATAGGCAGTTATGCCTTTTGCCTCCCTCAATCACATAGAAAAAAAAAAAAAATACTGTACAGTATATAATTATGTGGTTAGAGTGTTTGAGATCTGTATGTGGCAGAGTTGGGTCAGTTAAGTTAATTAACTTTTAACTTAACTAGTTAATTTTGAAAAGTGGGTTAACTTAACTTAACTTAATTGAAATATCTTCAAATTAATCGGTCAACTTCAATTAATGTCCGATTAATTTTTCCCTATTCCATGTTTTCTACTCTGTGTCTGTGATGGGAGTCTGGGAGTGGAGAGCGAGGTGGAAAATTCAACACTCACGTGCTAATGTATATATAGTCTAATCCTACGATCGTCTTGTCGGAATAGTAGACCTTTTGCATATTTCCTTTGTCTGTCTCTTAAGGTAAAAGAGTCACAAGGAATTACAAGGAATAGTTAGTATCTCAAAGACCTTGCAGTCCATTCCGGAGAGATATTCGAAGAGGAAAGATATATTAGCTAGTGCACTACACTCATTGCAGTGTGCAAAATACTATCTACACACTTCTTGAACTGTTCTACTGAAGAACTGTTTACAACTGTTGAGGGAAGTTTATTCCAGGTAGAACATATCTTATATGTAACATAGTTTCCACAAATACTAGTGCTGAACCTTTTCAATTCTAACTTCCAGCCATGGTTGAGTGTTGTATTCGTATTGAAACTAAACAGAGAGAGAGAGAGAGAGAGAGTAAATTAGTAATTTACTCTTAATTATTTTGATGCGATTGCATTATTTATTGTAGACCTATTGTTTCTAATGTAAAGATATAAATATACATATGGATATGCAGAACTAAAGTAGAAATGTTAGGACCAAGATCAAAGTGGGTAGAACATTAGGGATCGTTGGTTGGGGGTGGAGTTGGTAGGATTATTATGGAGAATTTACACGGTAAATTTGTTCAGGGTTCTTTTCTCATCAACTCTGGTGACTTGTCTAGTTGTTTCGGAATTCTAGTTTCATTAGAATCCAGCTAACTATTTCTATCTAACGTTAGTATTTATGCTGATAACTATGATAACGAGTTCCAAAATGTGAGGTAAAGTGTTCGTGTGACTCGGCCCTAAGGTGAGTTAGAGGCAGTGAACACACACACACACACACTAGAATGCTAAGCAAAGACAAAGAATGCCGATATTTTATGGCTGAAAAATACTTCTTATACCTTCGGCTATGGTATATCATATCATTCTTCATCTGGATTACGAAGTGTACCCTTCCAGTATGAATTACATTATTCCTATTTTTATTCTTGCTAATTTCAGGCTATCTTGTTCAAAATAGGTAAGATTTCTAATAGTCATGAAGGGTAAAACTACCCCGAGTGTCTCCTTCTGTAAAATATATCTTTATGTTTTATTTTGTCTAACACACACACACGCGCGCACACACACACACACACACACACACACACACACACACATTCACCGGAAAAGGCTAGCGTATTCTATTATTACCACCACATACTGTAGGGTCGGTCAGGAAGGAGGAAGCTGGTTATTTTCCCCGGTATTAGAAATCTTCCATATGAAGAAAGGTTGAAGAAATTAGGCTTACATTCGTTAGAGAGACGCCGAGTTAGAGGGGATATGATTGAGGTGTTCAATTGGGTGAGTGGGATTAATAAAGAGGACATAAAAAAATATAGGCAAATATTAGTTTGGTAAAAGAGTTGTAGATAGGTGCAATAGGCTACCAAGTGCTATAGTGAGATCAAGAACGATAGAGAGCTTTAAGAAAAAATAGATAGGCAGATGGACGAGATGGGTTGGTGGATGTGAGGGGAATCTACCGGGTGTGGGCTAATCGGCACTCTGCAGACCCCCGTTTACTGACCTCTGACCGTTTTGGTGAGGTCGGTCCTCATGGTATTAGTGAGCTGGGCCTATAATTAGGCCTTGTAATTGGGGTTGGGTGTGAGAGGGAAATGCCTTGTGTGGGCCAATCGGCTTTCTGCAGACTCCCATTTTCTTATGTTCTTATATTAATAAGTTCAGGAAAGGCCTCCCATATTCAAAGAGTTAATTTCTTGCCTACATGTTTCAATACAATTACAAATTTACAGATTATTGAGAATGGTAACCAAGTAATCGTAGGGCAAGTACCATAAAAGGGACTGAATATGAACCACGTGCCACACAGACGACACTTACTGTACCTGTGCACTGATTCCTGTATACATTTCATGTCAACTGAATATGAACCACGTGCCACACAGACGACACTTACTGTACCTGTGCACTGATTCCTGTATACATTTCATGTCAACTACTATACTGTATAACCTCATGTCAACTACTATACTGTATAACCATTTCATGTCAACTACTATACTGTATAACCTCAAAAATCCTACATAATTATTATCAATCGTAATTTATTGGAATACTAACAAGTATATTGCTTATGCTTTTTTTTTTATTTTAATGCTCAGTAAATTATCTTTCAATTTATGAATTTTAGTTATCACGATCCTTTTCGTGATGTGTTGACCAGTTAACAAGCAAAGTTTGTGAAATGTTTCACTCTTCTATCAGTATTACAACAATCAGTGTTCTTCAGAGCACCCTCAGTGCATACCCCCTCTCCTGCGGTGAGTGTGAGGCACCCGCCTTTCATTACAGTCCCACTCCTATTTTGTCCAACTCTCCAACCCAAGAATTAGCAAAAAAAATCTCGGTCTTTCTTCTACTCAACACACTCTCTCCCTTAATTAATATTTCCTTCATACTATGACTTAGACTGCTTTATAGTGTGTCCAGGCATTTTGACCCCAACGTCCCTTGAATTTGGCTCTCTGTCATTCTTTTGGCTTTGGGTGAGACACTCGTTACAGGCGGCCTGCCGTTTGTCTCCTTCATACACACACAAGAAAACAATACTTATTGAAACGTTTTGCTGTCTTCCAAGTGTTATAGATCTGTAGTATGAAAACAAAATCTTGATAGGTTGTCCTGTCATATATTTCATATGCATTGTTGTATATTATTAATTTCGTGTTTCCAGTATCGGTATATGTATTGTAGATGTATACTTTCCAACCCATATTGTTGTTATTTTCAGTCAACTTCAAATCGCTTATTAGTCAGATACGTTTGAAGATTGAGTTAGATGCACTGTAAAAGAATGTGTACATTAAAGTTGTAAGGAAATAAGGAAATCTAGTAAATGTCTTTGATTATGAACAGTAGTTTATTGTAGTTAAGATTAAAACAAAATTTGGAGGTAAGGAGTTTTACGTGGACATACCAGTATGTAATACATTGCAAACCGATAGTCAAAATTATGTGAAATGCGTAGGATATATAATATAGAAAGTTTTGCTTAATACATATAAAAACTGATGTTTGCAATCACAAGTTGAATAACTTGTGCAAAAAATTATAAAAGAAGCAGAAATTCAAGATTGCGAAGCTTGAAAACTTAAATTAAATGTAGAGTTAATTGATTAACTTTACCGATTAACTTTTAAAATTAACTTAACTTAACTAGTTAATTCCCAAATTCGAGTTAACTTAACTTAACTTAGTTGACAAAAAAAAATATAATTTGATGAGTTAATTGACCCAACTCTGGACTATGTGGTAACCCAGGTTCGAATCCCGGTAGGATCACATGCTTTCATTAATTTCATTGGGAGGTGTTTGGTGTTGGGAGTGAAATTAATGATTTAGATAATTCAGTTTAGGAATGATCTCTAGCCATGATTGGGCTTCGAACTATCTCCATCAACCCTTTTAGCTACCTCAGATCCTTCCTAAGCTGCATAAAAACCCAGAGAGATTAACCCCTTCTGTACCGGCGACGTCTTTTTAATTTTCTTCTAGCTATATTTAAACTATGTTATGCAGCTTGGGAAGGATCTGTGGAAGTAAAGAGGATTATGCGAGATAGTTTGAAACCTATTAATTGCTGGAGGCCCTTTTTAAACTGAATAAAATCGTCTAATAGAAGCCAGCCCGTGAGGTATTTTTTCCAGTCTAGGGAGTGAGACATGTGAAGCACTTAGAGCTCCACTCACGGCTCAAAGCGGCTCTGGATCCGCTTCGCCTCTGTGCTTCACTGTCTCACCCCTAAGACTCAGACCCTCACTCTCAGAACGCCACCTATTGAGCAATGAACTCACTAGGTATGGCCCCCCGCTATAGCATATTTTTAATATCAGATCAGATCAGGTGAAGGTATTGAGGGATAAGCCTTTACAACGGCACCTCTTATCTACATTCTACTTTTCCTATTTTTCTGAAGAGTGTAGAGAGGGGAGAAGGACAGTTGGAGAGATATGAAGCTGTTGGAGTGGCTTTGTTATGGGAATATTCAATAAACTGATGTTTACTATACATTATGTATATTTGTTATATTTTCAGAGTTCTTTGAGCTAGGGCGGCTAGATACAGTACAGTTGGGTTACTTAAGTCTATCCTTGGTGTTACTGACTGTCCTATGGTCTACTGGAGTCTTCCCTGCTAATATACACTTGGGTAAAAGAAAACGGAGAAGAAGAAGAACAACAACAACAACAACAACGAGTGAGGTAGGTTGGCTATGATATTTTTTTGGAGAGAGGTATCCTGACCAGGATTCGAACCCACTCACTCCAGGTATATTTGGGAGAGTCGGGCACCGTAACTACTCGACCATGAGCGGATATAAGGAAAGCAACCTTCTTCATACGTTCCTTGATTTTGGCCATGTCCCTCTTTCAACTGGGGGAGGCACTCGTTACAGTCAGTTCTGTCTTTTGTCTCCCTCATCCACATAGACAAATACACGTGGTGAGTTATTTAGACTTCAACCATGAACTCACCACGTGTTCGAAGGCATAGTCCCAAATATACCTGGGGTGAGTGGGCTCGAATCCTGGTCAGGCTACCTCTCTCCCAACCTGTCGTATATTATCATTAGATGATATATTATATATATATATATATATATATATATATATATATATATATATATATATATATATTAATGATGATATCAGTGAGTTGTCCTCCAGGATAACGTATTTTCAAAAGGAAAAGGGTAGCCAAAACAAGGCAGATCCCCATCTTCATATTTATTGCAATATTTCGGACTCTGCGTCCATCATCAGGTCAGTACACGATCCTATAAAATGAAATTACCATACATAAAATTTCGTAAATAGAAGGACCCGTAAAATAGTTTAAAAACAAAGTAAATAAGGGTATAAAATACCTAAATGAAATTAATTCGTTAACAAAACACCAGTACCGCATGAATAAAAGGAAAACTAATGCGATATGACTAAATAATAAAGACCAATCCCTACCAACCTAGATCCAACCCCAAGCCCACCTCGAGTACAACTGAACACCATTATTTGATTATTTAACACTAACACCGACAACCCCAAAGACACAAAACAAAAGAACATCTGAAAATGATATATTCTGACTGGGCGTACAATGTGAAATACTCCTAATGAATTTGAAATTAAACAAAACAAATATGAAACAATTAAAACTAAACTATTTGAAAACTGACTAAACAATTGAATCAGTTCATAGTATTTAGTTCCGGCTTGAGTTGTTGAATTAATATCTTTTCCCCTAAAAAAGTATCTTGTTCATTATTGAATTTACCTATTATTTCAAAATCATTCTCTGAGAAAAGATGGTCATTCTCATGTGAATGATTTCTTATGGCCGAAAAAGGCATTTTATTAAGATATTGACCCGTTCTATAGCTCCTACCCAAATGTTCAGATATTCTAATTTTGAAATGTCTGGAAGTACATCCGACATACCTAGCATTACAGCTGGGACACGAACATTTATATACAATATTTGACCACATCAGGTTAGGAATACGGTCTTTAAAATTGAAAAATGAACCTATAGTGAATTCATTATTGAATATTATTCGAAAGTTGACGGCAGGAAATTCAATTTTGAGAAAGGCTAGCAACTTCTTCCTGAACAAGAAACTTGATTCTCCATAGAAAGGCAATTTAACATATTGATAAGTTTAGGTACTTCCGAAACTGTGACC
>CM064553.1:1421386-1481386 GCA_032716605.1 Paralithodes platypus | reverse complement strand
TTCTTTAATAAACCGTTTATTATTATTATTATTATTATTAAACACACACACAAACATTTAGAAGTGAGTCTAGTCAAAAGCCAACTGTTTTAAGATGTTTATCCCCATCCAGGTGTCGATTTCTTCCTGGCGAGCGATAGCGAGCCAGCTTTGTATGAAGAAATCAGGCTTCGCTGGAGACATTTTTCTATCGAAAAATTCACAAAATTAACCTGCTGTAAACAATTTTTAAAAATATGCTGGCTCGCTACAACTCGCCAGACAAAAATCGACACCTGGATGGGGGTAAACGTCTTAAAACAGTTGGCTGAATGGGGCCGAATGGATAAAACCCAAATGAAGAGAGAAAGTAAAACGAAGTGACTCTAGCCACAAGCAATATCTACCTGTACCTATAACCCCGTTTCTCCCTCATGTTTAGCCCCATTGGCAGTAAGTCTAGCCACAGCCAATATCTAGATCAACCAAGCCCAACATTATTTAATTTAAGACGTTTCGCCCTATTAGTTTGAAACATTTAAGACGTTTCACCCAATTAGTTTGGTGGTAATAAGACGTTTCGCCCCAATGGTTTGATGATTTAAGACGGTTCGCGCCATTAGTTTGGGGATTTTAAGACGTTTCGCCCCATTGTTTTGGTGATAATAAGACGTTTCGCCCCTTAGTTCGGCAATGTTATGACCTTTTAACCCATTTCGTAGTCAATATTAAAACGTTTCGTGTTATGTAGGTGTCGATTTTTTCCTGGCGAGCGATAGCGAGCATGTAATTTAAGAGAAACCGGCCTTCGGCCAGAACATTTTTCTATCGAAAATGTACAAATTTATCTTGAAGGGGGTCTGGGTGGGCATTGGTTAGTTTCAAGGGGAAGATGTTTTATTTGGCTAAAATACATTGTTCGAAATTGGCAAAAACAATCAAAATTCTCAATAACAATATATAACAATAAATGCAATATAAATATTGTTACGTATCTTGATCCTCAAGTGGTTAACTTGATGAATCTAGATAGCACAGAGATATATATTAAGGTATCAGTCAGCTGAAGGCAAAACGAAAGTAAAATCTAATAACATTATTTCCTGTTGTTGCTTCCTTTCCTTTTGGATCTTAGGACTTAGTATCCTTTATTGACTGATACTCTTTAATTATGGAAAAATACTGAAACTAATTAAAGTCATGTAGTATTTATAAAGAATTATTATTTAACCGAAGCTTAGTAGGCTATGGTTATGAACCGAATAAGTTATATTTAAAGAAGGACTATTAATTCTATGAAAAGTCTTGAAAGATAAATATTGAGGTAAGAATATTTCTGTCTCTTACCCTTTTTGAAGTGAATAAATAGTTTTCTTATATGTCCTTTTATTTATATTTAAATATCTAATGTAATTATTCTTGGTTCTTGTCTTACGTTAATAGTATTATATTATTATTATCATCAGGATTAATATCAAAGTCACATAAAAAGTTAGATATATATTTAATAATTAGTTAAATGTATTTCTTAACCACGTAACATTGAGGTTTGATTATGAGTAAATAAAGTTACAGGATCGCTTCATAGATTCGATTCAGGTCTCACTCAAATAATATGAAAAGCAAAATAATATTTTGAAGCTAAAAGAATTTTCTTCAGCTTAGGAAATCACTAGAAGTAATATTAACACAGCCATGTTAGTCTAAGGCGATATTACTAATATGAGACAATAGCATCACCGTACTAAGCACCGTTAAGCAAGGTAAGCTTAATTAAAAGAAAATGAAAGAACTCGTAAGTATTAATATAAAACAATAGTATTACTTTCATCATAACCCAACTACTTAAAGAGTTGCTTAGTCCACAAGTCAGTCAACTAAAATAGTTAAGTACATAATAGTAGCATTAACGTTAATTCCCATTCAAATAGTTAAGTACATAATAGTAGCGTTTAACGTTAATTCCCAATCAAATAGTTAAGTACATAATAGTAGCGTTTAACGTTAATTCCCAATCAAATAGTTAAGTACATAATAGTAGCGTTAATGTTAATTCCCAATCACATATCTCACTAACCAACAAAACGTAAGTGTTTACACGGAACACACACTTATATAATCTGACTGACAGTCACAAACCCATTATAATACTTCACCCCGTCTTCCTCCAGCTGCAAGTTCACCTTCCCAACTCCAAATGAGACTGATTTGAATGCCCACTACTCGGGTCTTATATACTAAACAATGATGGTGTAGGAACGAATCAGGAGGCGGTTGATGGTGCGCGCCCCAATCACAGCTGCTCGAGTTGCGTAGCAGGTGCGTGGTCCAATTGAGTCTCCTGGCGTCGATCATACGTCATAGCGTCGGATCATCGAAGTAGTTTGCAGGGTCCCCTATGACGCACGCAGGTGTGAAGGCTTGTTTGCTGGTATGCGGACGAGCTGGTTTCCCACTCGCTAGTTCGCTCGCTGGTCTGCTTCGCCGCTTGGGTAGTTTGGCACTCCTTCAACTCTAATTCTAACTCTTAAATTAACATACAGGGCTCCGTATGTCAGAATATATATATATATAAATACCATTATGCAATATAAATATAAATATAAATACCATAATGAAAATGACTCTTGCTCTATATTGCTGGTGGACCTAGAACCCCTTTCTCCCTCAGGTTTAACCCCAAATAGAGAGAGAGAGAGAGAGAGAATTCTGTAAGACGTCTTCGTTAGAAGTGCCTAAGTCGGATTTAACGAGTGTATTCATCTTAAGAAGGATCCGTCCCTTAAGGGGATAGTGGTCATTTTGTTGGTCTAATAATTTATAAATTCAATTATTTGTTTTAGTTTCCTCGCTAGACCTCCATCAAGCTTAAACAAATAAACATCCATTAGATCCCCCTTCTAGATTTATTTGTAAATTTTTCGGTAGAAAAATCGACACCTAAATAGCACGAAAGGTCTAAAAATTTACGAAAAATGGGGCGAAAGGTCTTATAATCGACTAACTAATGGGGCAAACATCTTAACATCTGAAAACTAATGGGGCTAAACATGAGGGAGAGAGGGGACCAGAAAAACGGCCTTCTCCCCTTAACGTCTTCTGTACCGGCGACGTCGTTTTAACTTTTTCTGACTATTATATTCAGTTCAAAAAGGGCCCCCGGAGCCCACCTCGCTTTTTTGCTCTTTCTCTCCCTCTCTCTTTGGCTTGTATCCATTCGGCCCCATTCAACCTACTGTTTTAAGACGTTTACCCCCATCCAGTTGTCAATATTTTCCTGGCGAGCGGTAGCGAGCCAGCACATATATATTTTTGTTTTGACAGCAAGCTAAATTTGTACATTTTTGTATCGAAAAATGTCTTCGGCGAAGCAGAATTTCTCCATACAATGCTGGTTCGCTATCGCTTGCCAGGAAGAAATCGACACCTGGATGGGGATAAACGTCTTAAAACAGTTGGCTGAATGGGGCCGAATGGATACAAGCCAGGGAAAGAGAGAAAAGGAGAGAAAGATAAAAAAAAAAGCCGGTGACCCCCCATAACAGGCTTCAAGCTATCACACTTATCCTAGTTTACTACCACACACCCTTCAGTAACTGCACAATATCGTCTAGATATAGCGATAATACATTTTCTATAACGTCTTTGTTTTTCCTTCCTAAAAGTAAAATAAATAATAACTAAATGAATACAACAAAACAATAATGTGAAGCCTCTTCATTTCTGGAGGCCCTTTTTAAACTGAATGGAATCGTTTAACCGGAGACGTTTATTTTGTTATATTCTAGCTGTGTTTAGACGATATTATGAAGCTTAGGAAGGACAGGTGGCATCTAAAAGGGTTATTTGTGTTAGTCTGCCAGCCTTTTAATAGCTAGACGTACTTCCTGAGCTCAATAAAATCGTCTAATAATTGCCAGTTTATACTGAAAAAGACGCCGCCGGTACGGAAAGGGTTAAGGATCTCTAGGGGAGAGAGAGGGGGGGGGGGACTCAGGGCCCTATAATATCCATACAATAGAATTATATTTAGGTCAAGAAATGGTTTTGGAAGCTGAACTTATAACTATTGCTTTCGTTACCCATTGACCCTTGACAGAAAATGAGGTTTATTCTTCTCTAGGTCATATATATATATATATATATATATATATATATATATATATATATATACCGGTATACATATATATATATATTGTATATACCCTTTGTAATCTGAATATAATCTGAATATAATCGTCTAATAATAGCCTGAATATGGAAAATAAATGGTTAATAGGATCTTGAAGGGGTTAAGTGAGAGAGAGAGAGAGAGAGAAAATAGGAATGTAAGTTTCTGTATATGTATGTTTGTATGTGATTGAAGGTATATATGGAGGTAGGTAAGTATGTGTGTCTGTGTGTGTGTGTCTCTGTGTGTGTGTATGAGAATAAAAATACATTATCATTCATATAACCGAGTATTTTATATATGTATGGATATATGTATGTAGGTAGGTAGGCAAGTATGTGTGTGTGTGTGTGTGTGTCTCTGTGTGTGTGTGTAAGAGAATAAAAATACATTATCATTCATATAACCGAGTATTTTATATATGTATGGATATATATATGTAGGTAGGTAGGCAAGTATGTGTGTGTGTGGGTGTGCGTGTGTGTGTCAGACAGGTCGTATCATCAATGTCAAACTAACGGACAAGAAAATGAGGGACTCCATTGTGAAGTAAAATTGTGTGTGTGTGTGATAGATAGATAGATAGATAGATAGATGGATAGATAGATAGTTCGGCAGACATACCAACGGACAGAAATATATAGTTATGTGTATGCTAATTTAGTCAGCAAAGGCATATTGTACATGTGTAATATGTAAATTTGTGTAAATTGTAAAAGTCCGAGCAAATAAACTTAATTCGATTCAATTCACACACACACACACACACACACCTACACACACAGACAACACAATTCCGTATACACACACACACAAGCACACACACACACACACACTCATTCCCCCCACCCTACACACACACACACACACACACACACACACACACACATACACACATACACACACACACTCATTTCCCCCACCCTACACACACACACACACACACACACACACTCATTCCCCCCACCCTACACACACACACACACACACATACACACACACACTCATTCCCCCCACCCTACACACACACACACACACACACACACACATTCACGTTCTCAGTTTCCCTCGCACCACCTCGGTATTCGGATCTCTCTCTCTCTCTGTCTCTGTCTCCTGGTGGTTGTGTACGGTACGCGGATTCGAACCCTGATATACAATTATAAGGAAGTTGGAGCCGTAAACATCGATATTAAGGGGGTAGTGCTTGTTGTGTTGTCTATATATGTATTCATATATTTATTAGTTTCCTCGCTAGACTTCCATCAAGCTTAAAAAAACACCCCCTAAACCACCTTTCAAGATAAGTTTGTAAAAAAAATCTGAAGAAAATTACAGGCTCGCTTTCACTTGCCTGGAAAAAGACGACACCTAAATGGCACAAAAACTGTTAACATCGACAAAGAAGTGGGATGAAAGGTCTCAAAATCGACAACAAATATCTCCCTCTCTCGTTGTTGTGAAGTACGGTACGCGGATTCGAACCCCGATATACAATTTGAACCCGTTTTATTCAGATTAGGAAGGGTGTATTGAGATAGTCTTTACCCCTACAACAATTCCAACAGATCCTTCCTGAACTGTATAAAATCCTTGTGAAGACGTGGATTCGAACCCTGATATACAATTTGAACCCTTGCGAGTCAATGTTATTCAGATTAGGAAGGGTGTAGTGAAGTAACGTGGATTAGGAAGGGTGTAGTGAAGTAATGTGGATTAGGAAGGGTGTAGTGAAGTAATGTGGATTAGGAATGGTGTAGTGAAGTAATGTGGATTAGGAAGGGTGTAGTGAAGTAATGTGGATTAGGAAGGGTGTAGTGAAGTAATGTGGATTAGGAAGGGTGTAGTGAAGTAATGTGGATTAGGAAGGGTGTAGTGAAGTAATGTGGATTAGGAAGAGTGTAGTGAAGTAATGTGGATTAGGACGGGTGTAGTGAAGTAATGTGGATTAGGAAGGGTGTAGTGAAGTAACGTGGATTAGGAATGGTGTAGTGAAGTAATGTGGATTAGGAATGGTGTAGTGAAGTAATGTGGATTAGGAAGGGTGTAGTGAAGTAATGTGGATTAGGAAGGGTGTAGTGAAGTAATGTGGATTAGGAAGGGTGTAGTGAAGTAATGTGGATTAGGAAGGGTGTAGTGTAGTGAAGTAATGTGGATTAGGAAGAGTGTAGTGAAGTAATGTGGATTAGGAAGGGTGTAGTGAAGTAACGTGGATTAGGAAGAGTGTAGTGAAGTAACGTGGATTAGGAAGGGTGTAGTGAAGTAACGTGGATTAGGAAGGGTGTAGTGAAGTAACGTGGATTAGGAATGGTGTAGTGAAGTAACGTGGATTAGGAAGAGTGTAGTGAAGTAACGTGGATTAGGAATGGTGTAGTGAAGTAACGTGGATTAGGAAGAGTGTAGTGAAGTAACGTGGATTAGGAATGGTGTAGTGAAGTAACGTGGATTAGGAAGAGTGTAGTGAAGTAACGTGGATTAGGAAGGGTGTAGTGAAGTAACGTGGATTAGGAAGGGTGTAGTGAAGTAACGTGGATTAGGAAGGGTGTAGTGAAGTAACGTGGATTAGGAATGGTGTAGTGAAGTAACGTGGATTAGGAAGGGTGTAGTGAAGTAACGTGGATTAGGAAGGGTGTAGTGAAGTAACGTGGATTAGGAAGGGTGTAGTGAAGTAACGTGGATTAGGAAGGGTGAAGTGAAGTAACGTGAATTAGGAAGGGTGTAGTGAAGTAACGTGGATTAGGAAGGGTGTAGTGAAGTAACGTGGAATAGGAAGGGTGTAGTGAAGTAACGTGGATTAGGAAGGGTGTAGTGAAGTAACGTGGATTAGGAAGGGTGTAGTGAAGTAACGTGGATTAGGAAGGGTGAAGTGAAGTAACGTGGATTAGGAAGAGTGTAGTGAAGTAACGTGGATTAGGAAGGGTGAAGTGAAGTAACGTGGATTAGGAAGGGTGTAGTGAAGTAACGTGGATTAGGAAGGGTGAAGTGAAGTAACGTGGATTAGGAAGAGTGTAGTGAAGTAACGTGGATTAGGAAGGGTGTAGTGAAGTAATGTGGATTAGGAAGAGTGTAGTGAAGTAACGCGGATTAGGAAGAGTGTACTGAAGTAACGTGGATTAGGAAGAGTGTAGTGAAGTAACGCGGATTAGGAAGAGTGTAGTGAAGTAACGTGGATTAGGAAGGGTGTAGTGAAGTAACGCGGATTAGGAAGAGGATTGAAGTAACGTGGATTAGGATGAGTGTAGTGAAGTAACGCGGATTAGGAAGAGTGTAGTGAAGTAACGCGGATTAGGAAGAGTGTAGTGAAGTAACGCGGATTAGGAAGAGTGTAGTGAAGTAACGCGGATTAGGAAGAGTGTAGTGAAGTAACGCGGATTAGGAAGAGTGTAGTGAAGTAACGCGGATTAGGAAGAGTGTAGTGGAAGTAACGCGGGTCAGGAAGAGTGTAGTGAAGTAACGCGGATTAGGAAGGGTGTAGTGAAGTAACGCGGATTAGGAAGAGTGTAGTGAAGTAACGCGGATTAGGAAGAGTGTAGTGAAGTATTAGGAGTGTAGTGAAGTAACGGATTAGGAAGAGTGTAGTGAAGTAACGCGGATTAGGAAGAGTGTAGTGAAGTAACGCGGATTAGGAAGAGTGTAGTGAAGTAACGCGGATTAGGAAGAGTGTAGTGAAGTAACGCGGATTAGGAAGAGTGTAGTGAAGTAACGCGGATTAGGAAGAGTGTAGTGAAGTAACGCGGATTAGGAAGAGTGTAGTGAAGTAACGCGGATTAGGAAGAGTGTAGTGAAGTAACGTGGATTAGGAAGAGTGTAGTGAAGTAACGCGGATTAGGAAGAGTGTAGTGAAGTAACGTGGATTAGGAAGAGTGTAGTGAAGTAACGCGGATTAGGAAGAGTGTAGTGAAGTAACGTGGATTAGGAAGGGTGTAGTGAAGTAACGTGGATTAGGAAGAGTGTAGTGAAGTAACGTGGATTAGGAAGAGTGTAGTGAAGTAACGCGGATTAGGAAGAGTGTAGTGAAGTAACGTGGATTAGGAAGAGTGTAGTGAAGTAACGCGGATTAGGAAGAGTGTAGTGAAGTAACGCGGATTAGGAAGAGTGTAGTGAAGTAACGCGGATTAGGAAGAGTGTAGTGAAGTAACGCGGATTAGGAAGAGTGTAGTGAAGTAACGTGGATTAGGAAGAGTGTAGTGAAGTAACGCGGATTAGGAAGAGTGTAGTGAAGTAACGCGGATTAGGAAGAGTGTAGTGAAGTAACGCGGATTAGGAAGAGTGTAGTGAAGTAACGCGGATTAGGAAGAGTGTAGTGAAGTAACGCGGATTAGGAAGAGTGTAGTGAAGTAACGTGGATTAGGAAGAGTGTAGTGAAGTAACGCGGATTAGGAAGAGTGTAGTGAAGTAACGCGGATTAGGAAGAGTGTAGTGAAGTAACGTGGATTAGGAAGAGTGTAGTGAAGTAACGCGGATTAGGAAGAGTGTAGTGAAGTAACTTGGATTAGGAAGAGTGTAGTGAAGTAACGCGGATTAGGAAGAGTGTAGTGAAGTAACGCGGATTAGGAAGAGTGTAGTGAAGTAACGCGGATTAGGAAGAGTGTAGTGAAGTAACGCGGATTAGGAAGAGTGTAGTGAAGTAACGTGGATTAGGAAGAGTGTAGTAACGTAACGCGGATTAGAGAGGATAGAGAGTTAGCGGAAGAAGAGTGTGTGAAGTAACGAGAGTGTAGGAAGAGTGTAGTGAAGTAAACGCGAGTGAGGAAGAGTGTAGTGAAGTAACGTGGATTAGGAAGAGTGTAGTGAAGTAACGTGGATTAGGAAGAGTGTAGTGAAGTAACGTGGATTAGGAAGAGTGTAGTGAAGTAACGCGGATTAGGAAGAGTGTAGTGAAGTAACGTGGATTAGGAAGAGTGTAGTGAAGGATTAGGAAGAGTGTAGTGAAGTAACGTGGATTAGGAAGAGTGTAGTGAAGTAACGTGGATTAGGAAGAGTGTAGTGAAGTAACGTGGATTAGGAAGAGTGTAGTGAAGTAAAGATTAGGAGTGTAGTGAAGTAGTGGATTAGGAAGAGTGTAATTAGAAGAGTGTAGTGAAGTAACGTGGATTAGGAAGAGTGTAGTGAAGTAACGTGGATTAGGAAGAGTGTAGTGAAGTAACGTGGATTAGGAATGGTGTAGTGAAGTAACGTGGATTAGGAAGAGTGTAGTGAAGTAACGTGGATTAGGAAGAGTGTAGTGAAGTAACGTGGATTAGAAGGTAGTGAAGTAACGTGGATTAGGAAGAGTGTAGTGAAGTAACGTGGATTAGGAAGAGTGTAGTGAAGTAACGTGGATTAGGAAGAGTGTAGTGAAGTAACGCGGATTAGGAAGGGTGTAGTGAAGTAACGTGGATTAGGAAGAGTGTAGTGAAGTAACGCGGATTAGGAAGAGTGTAGTGAAGTAACGCGGATTCGAACCCAGATATTTAAGGGGACCGACTTCGGTAGGAAAATGTTCCGGCCGAAGGCCGGTTCCTCTTAAAATTTCAGGCTCACTCTCGCTTGCCAAGAAATAATCGACACCTAAATGGCACGAAAGGTCTTAAAATTGACAACGAAATGGGACGAAAGGTGTTAAATAGCCAAACTAATGGAACCAACGTCTCAAAATCTCAAAACAAATGGGGCTTAACACGAGGGAGAAAGGGGACCAGAAAAACGACCAATCTCCCCTTAACCTCAACAGTCCATCAGCCTCACCTTAAGGGAGCCCACCTCGTTTGTTTTCTCTTTCTCTCCCTCTCTCTTTGGCTTGTATCCATTCGGCCCCATTCAGCCTACAGTTTTAAGTCGTTTACCCCCATCCAGGTGTCAATATTTTCCTGGCGAGCGGTAGTGAGCCAGCATATGTATATTTTTGTTTTGATAGCAAGCTAAATTTGTACATTTTTCTTTAGAAAAATTTCTCCGGCGAAGCCGGATTTCTCCATACAATGCTGGCTCGCTATTGTTCGCCAGGAAGAAATCGACACCTAGATGCATAATCTTAAAACATCTTAAAACAGTATGCTGAATGGGGCCGAATGGATACAAGCCAAAAAGAGAGCGAGAGCAAGATAAAAAGAGCGAGGTGGGCTCCCTTAATAAGTATACCTTCCGCTTGAATGGCCGAGTCACCGGGGGTGGGGGGTATATATTTTACGAGTTTTAACCCTTTAGTACCGGTCACGTCCTCTCTCTCCTTTTTCTCTCTTTCTCTGGGTTGTATCCATTCGGCCCCATTCAGCCTACGTTTATCCCCATCCAGGTGTCGATTTATTCCTGGCGAGCGATAGCGAGTCAGCATTGTATGGAGAAATCCGGCTTAGCCGGACACATTTTTTTATCGAAAAATTTACAAATTTAGCCTGCTGACAAAAACATAAAAAATATGCTGGCTCGCTACCGCTCGCCAATAAAATATCGACACCTGGATGGGAAAAAAGTCTTAAAACAGTAGGCTGAATGTGGCTAAATTGATACAACCCAGAGAGAGAAAGAGTGTTAACCCCTTCAGTATCGCTGACGTCCTTTTTACTTTACTCTGGCTACTGTTTTGCTGTTTTTTGTTTTCTTTTATATGTGAGTGAGGGAGACAAAAAGCAGAACTGCCTGTATCGAGTGCCTCCCCCAGAGTTGAAAGAGTGACAGGGCCAAACTCAAGGGACGTTCGAACCAAAATGCCTGGCAGTTTGAAGCAATTTAAGTCATAGGAAGAGGGAAAGACTGACTCTGGGAGAGAGTTCCAGAGCTCAGCAGTTGAATAGAAGAAAGACTGAGAATAACGTTTCACTCTTGCGTTGGAGAGTTGCACAGAGTATTTTGTTTTCCTTCTTAACAACTTTTGTACATTGTTGACTGGGTTTTAGGTTACTGGATATTGTTACTCCCAAATCAGTTTCTCTGTCTAAACTCTTAAGCTGGGTGCCAGTCATCGAATAGTTTGCTTTCTCATTTTGGTTTCCGATATGGAGTACTTTACATTTATCCGCATTGAAACACGTTTGCCAAATTTGAGCCCAATGTGACAACTTATCTAGATTGTGTTGTATATCGTCAACTTGTTGTTTTGAGAGTACGCAACTTGCAATTTTTGTATTGTCAGCAAACTTTGAGATTGTACAGGTGAGACCCTCATATAATTATGTCGTTGATGAAAACTAGGAAGAGAACTGGCCCCAGTACCGATCCCTGGGGTACCCCGCTACTTACATTGATCCATTTGGATGCCTTACCGTTCATGACTACTCTTTGATTTCTGTCACTGAGCCAATTTTCTATTCGTTCAACACACCGTCACGTATTCCATGCGCTTCTAGTTTTAGCAATAAACTTTTGTGGAGAGAGAGAGAGAGAGAGACAGAAAATACAATAAATTCATTACAGCAAACACGATGATACCTAATTTTCCAAAGACAATAGGAACCCCCTCAAAAAAGTGTATGATATTGGTAGCGCTATGTCTGGTCTCCGCATACATTCCGCTGGTTTCCACTGCCATCACCAGCGTCTCCATATCCCCGACCAGCGGTGGAATCCATCTCGGAGAAATGACGATAATGCAGTCGATCGTTCTCTGCCTGACCTTCCTGAAACTGGTCATTCTTACGTCGTCCGGGTTCCTGCCGATCGATGTGGATCTTGGAGGCATGTGGGCCGGCGGGCTGTATCTGTTCAACGGGATCTTTTCACGGCGGTCCGATCCCCGTTCCATGGGTGAGGTCGTCGGTCGGGAGATGAATGTGCTTGACTCTGACAACCTGGACGGATTCGGAAGTTATATCACGGAGGGAATTGACAGTTATAATACCGATGGAATGGAATACGACAAACCTGACGGATTCGTTAGTGATAGCACGGATGAAGTTGAGGGAGTTCACAGCCGTATGAAGAACCGAACCAGCAGCCGTACGTACGAAAAAGCGGACGGATTCGTTAGTGATACCGCCGATGGAATGGAGGGTGAATCGGGAGTCGATAACCGCACAAAGAATATATCCCGAAGCCGTACCAAAGATAAGCTCCTCCACTATAGCCACTACTACCTCGATGAGCCTCAGAGCTATGCCTATGACGGGCCTCAGCGGGTTTCCACTGACGGATCTGTGAGTATTGGAGAGATTTTGGTAAGAGTTGTGTTAGCGGGCGTACTGTCCACTTTGCTTACATAGTAACATGCTCGCAGTTACATTCGCGTCTAATATAACTGCTGTTAATTGCCCCTGCTGCTAATATATATAATGATGATCATAATTCTATCTATCTATCTATTGCCTGACGCCGTGATCCCCGAAGGGAGGCCACGAACGAACCGCCCCCATGCACCTCTGTCCCCAGTCAGTCGACGCCCCTCCCACCAACCAGCACCGCCTTCGTTCATGTACTTCTTCACTCCATCCTTCCACTCTCATTCGGTCTACCTCTCCCTCCCTCTCTCTATAATTAATGACCATAATTAATGGTGTTAATTACAGGTGTTGGGTAAATTGTTTTTCTTAAAATATATAATATGTTTCACCTAGTTCATTTTGTTCACACAAATATATATTGAGCTCACCAATGTAAAGATTGTTTTTCCCTGGAGTGTACAGGCTATTTGCTCCAGCCCTTTTTGAGTTAGAGAGGTTAGGGTTCAGGATTTCTGGCCCACCTATTTGGAACAGGGTATAATATTTCCAAGTTTTCATAATTAGCAACATATTTCACTACTCAGTCACAAGGGGTAGGGAGGATCAGCAAGAAACATGGGAAAGAAAAAAGAGGTGACAGGAGAAGAACACATATAACAGTTCGCCCACAAAAAGCAAGCACATAAGCATTCAAAAGCACCAGTCAGTCAGTAACCAACCCTTATTCCCACAAAGGGGTAGGGAGGATCAGCAAAAGACACAAGAAAGGAAAATAGAGGTGACAGGAGAAGAACACATATAACAGTTCGCCCATAAAACGCAAGCACACACACATTCAGAAGCACCAGTCAGTTAACTGTAAATGGGCCCCTTGCGAGTTTGAGGCTATAAGGAAGTTGGAGTCGTAAACATCCAAATACAATCGTAGGTCGAATTCGTGATGTTTAGAAAGGTTGGTGAATTTGGTGTTAGTATTTATATATGCAGTATAGTCGGCCAAATAAGTGATATCGCGTCACCAAGTATATTTCGATCAATAATTATTAGCCTAACAGCACTAGCCTATCTAAGGTTTAATTTATCCTTTCGATTGAGATATACAAACTTGTTCCTATCTGTACACATCCTATTAAACATCTGACAGACATTAATACAGCACACAGCGAGCAAAATGCAATGACAGCGGAGACATGACTGTACAAGTATATTTTAGCTGGTAATTTTGTATATATCGATGTAAAATCCTCTAACTTTATTATAACCTAAAACTCGTAAGTGGTGAATCGCACCGTTCTCATCAACATTTATCAGTTATTATTATAAAGATTGTGTAGTGAAATATGGAGGTAATTATATAAACTTGGTCTTAATATGATGCAGAGACATAGTAGTTTCATATTTTGTAGTGCAATATGGTGGTAATTATATCAACTTGGTCTTAATATGATGCAGAGACATAGTAGTTTCATATTTGTAGTGCAATATGGTGGTAATTATATAAACTTGGTCTTAATATGATGCAGAGACATAGTAGTTTCATATTTTGTAGTGCAATATGGTGGTAATTATATAAACTTGGTCTTAATATGATGCAGAGACATAGTAGTTTCATATTTTGTAGTGCAATATGGTGGTAATTATATAAACTTGGTCTTAATATGATGCAGAGACATAGTAGTTTCATATTTTGTAGTGCAATATGGTGGTAATTATATAAACTTGGTCTTAATATGATGCAGAGACATAGTAGTTTCATATTTTGTAGTGCAATATGGTGGTAATTATATAAACTTGGTCTTAATATGATGCAGAGACATAGTAGTTTCATATTTTGTAGTGCAATATGGTGGTAATTATATAAACTTGGTCTTAATATGATGCAGAGACATAGTAGTTTCATAATTTGTAGTGCAATATGGTGGTAATTATATAAACTTGGTCTTAATATGATGCAGAGACATAGTAGTTTCATATTTTGTAGTGCAATATGGTGGTAATTATATAAACTTGGTCTTAATATGATGCAGAGACATAGTAGTTTCATATTTTGTAGTGCAATATGGTGGTAATTATATAAACTTGGTCTTAATATGATGCAGAGACATAGTAGTTTCATATTTTGTAGTGCAATATGGTGGTAATTATATAAACTTGGTCTTAATATGATGCAGAGACATAGTAGTTTCATATTTTGTAGTGCAATATGGTGGTAATTATATAAACTTGGTCTTAATATGATGCAGAGACAGTAGTTTCATATTTTGTAGTGCAATATGGTGGTAATTATATAAACTTGGTCTTAATATGATGCAGAGACATAGTAGTTTCATATTTTGTAGTGCAATATGGTGGTAATTATATAAACTTGGTCTTAATATGATGCAGAGACATAGTTGTTTCATATTTTGTAGTGCAATATGGTGGTAATTATATAAACTTGGTCTTAATATGATGCAGAGACATAGTAGTTTCATATTTTGTAGTGCAATATGGTGGTAATTATAAACTTGGTCTTAATATGATGCAGAGACATAGTAGTTTCATATTTTGTAGTGCAATATGGTGGTAATTATATAAACTTGGTCTTAATATGATGCAGAGACATAGTAGTTTCATATTTTGTAGTGCAATATGGTGGTAATTATATAAACTTGGTCTTAATATGATGCAGAGACAGTAGTTTCATATTTTGTAGTGCAATATGGTGGTAATTATATAAACTTGGTCTTAATATGATGCAGAGACATAGTAGTTTCATATTTTGTAGTGCAATATGGTGGTAATTATATAAACTTGGTCTTAATATGATGCAGAGACATAGTTGTTTCATATTTTGTAGTGCAATATGGTGGTAATTATATAAACTTGGTCTTAATATGATGCAGAGACATAGTAGTTTCATATTTTGTAGTGCAATATGGTGGTAATTATATAAACTTGGTCTTAATATGATGCAGAAACATAGTAGTTTCATATTTTGTAGTGCAATATGGTGGTAATTATATAAACTTGGTCTTAATATGATGCAGAAACATAGTAGTTTCATATTTTGTAGTGCAATATGGTGGTAATTATATAAACTTGGTCTTAATATGATGCAGAGACATAGTAGTTTCATATTTTGTAGTGCAATATGGTGGTAATTATATAAACTTGGTCTTAATATGATGCAGAGACATAGTAGTTTCATATTTTGTAGTGCAATATGGTGGTAATTATATAAACTTGGTCTTAATATGATGCAGAGACATAGTAGTTTCATATTTTGTAGTGCAATATGGTGGTAATTATATAAACTTGGTCTTAATATGATGCAGAAACATAGTAGTTTCATATTTTGTAGTGCAATATGGTGGTAATTATATAAACTTGGTCTTAATATGATGCAGAGACATAGTAGTTTCATATTTTGTAGTGCAATATGGTGGTAATTATATAAACTTGGTCTTAATATGATGCAGAAACATAGTTGTTTCATATTTTGAAGTGCAATATGGTGGTAATTATATAAACTTGGTCTTAATATGATGCAGAGACATAGTAGTTTCATATTTTGTAGTGCAATATGGTGGTAATTATATAAACTTGGTCTTAATATGATGCAGAGACATAGTAGTTTCATATTTTGTAGTGCAATATGGTGGTAATTATATAAACTTGGTCTTAATATGATGCAGAGACATAGTAGTTTCATATTTTGTAGTGCAATATGGTGGTAATTATATAAACTTGGTCTTAATATGATGCAGAGACATAGTAGTTTCATATTTTGTTGTAGTGAAATATGGTGGTAATTATACAAACTTGGTCTTAATATGATGCAGAGACATAGTTGTTTGTTATTTTTCCACTAAGTATCGTGAAATTAGCTGCCAAGCGATTAAATTTTTCGTCAGTTGAGAATGAACAGAGTATATATAATTATAGTAGCTAAGTAATGATGATAGGGACATGACAATATAAGTAATGATGATAGGGACATGACAATATAAGTAATGATGATAGGGACATGACAATATAACGTTAAATATATGATATAGACGATAGTTGTAAGCATATATATATTATGTGTGTGTATGTATGTACTCAGGCACATACCCCATAGCTGTGGGTGGCAACTCGAGACAGAGCCCGAACAGAGAAACATTTAAAGTTCCAATGCTTAGGGTCCGGGACCACTTTTGCGTTCCTACACCCCTTTCTCTGTCACGTTTAGTATGTGAATTTTACAAGGGGAGGAGGATTCCTAGCCTCCTGCCCCCAGAAGTGAAAGTAGGACTGCAAAAGAGACAGACAGAAACAGCTAAGATTGGGTAGAGGATTAAGAAAGAGGATTAATTCATAAAATTAATCTTCCACTACAAACCCCAATGTATTTTTAATAAACTAATGAAACCATATGGTCCTCCCGGGATTCGAACTCGAACACCACACCCACAACATAAGCATCAAAACTACCATTACACCACTAAACCTCACTCTGGATAGGACCAGCCCTCGTTGATATAGCACAAGTTAATATTTCATAGCTCACGATAAGCCAGACCGTTCCGACTTTCACAACAATCAACTGACCACACCAACAATTACCTGACCACCAAAAACCGCGCGAAACTTTTCCCCCCAAACCACAAACCAAAACAACACCCAAGTTCCTAGACGCCAATAATCGTAATAAGGGACAC
This sequence comes from Paralithodes platypus, assembly GCA_032716605.1. NCBI lineage: Eukaryota > Metazoa > Arthropoda > Malacostraca > Decapoda > Lithodidae > Paralithodes > Paralithodes platypus. The sequence continues at coordinate 1,464,416 of CM064553.1, read as the reverse complement.
TTTTAGACAAGAAAATTACAAACACCAATGCACTCCGAAAACTAGATTGATGATAGATGAATTTAGGTCACAGAAATGCTACAAATGTTGACCTCATAAGCTGCCAGACCAGTGTTAAGGATAAATGCTGAGGGAAAAAAACACTCGTGTGATACCGGCTTAAGGATGGTGGGGAGACTGACATACTTTCCCTCTAGAGACAGACAGAGACAGACACACATGTGATCATTACCCTTAAGGCGCTTAGGGACTGGAGTTCTCAATAACACACATAACAAAGCCACTCCAACAGCTTCCTCTCTCTCCAACACCCCTTCTCCCCTCTCAACACTTCGAACAGTTGATACGAGGTGCCGTTGCAAAGGCTTCTCCCTCAATACCTTCACCATCACCATATACAGACTAATAACACACATAAAAAAAACACTCTATCTCCTTCCTCTTCCTCCTTCCTCTATCTCCCCTCACAAAACTTCGAAAACTAGATACGAGGTGCCGTTGTAAAGCCTTATCCCTCAATACCTTCACATGGCCAATTTAGCTACTTTCCCGCTAGATCTAGACTCAGGTATTTACTTCGATCTAGAGGCAAATTGTTACATCTAGCGACATGAATTCTAGCGATATTCTGCAGTTTGAGCCATTTTAGAGCGATGTTGTAGAGATTGTGGCATTATTCTAGCGATATTCTGTAGTTTGAGCTATTTTAGAGCGATGTTGTAGAGATTGTGGCATTATTCTAGTGATTATCAGTGTATACCACGTAGCACCCGTCTTGAAACACAATCCCACCCCTACTCTGTGCAACTCTCCAACCCAAAAGTGAAACGATAATCCCAATCTTTCTGCTATTCAACAGCTGAGCTCTGGAACTCTCTCTCAGAATCAGTCTTTCCCTCTTCCTGTGACTTAAATTGTTTCAAACTCCGTGTGTCCAGACATTTTTGCTCGAACATTCCTTGATTTAGGCCCTGTCACTCTTTCAACTCTGGGGGAGACACTCGTCACAGGCAGCTCTGCCTTTTGTCTCTCTCATCTACATAGCAAAAAAAAAAAATTTGATTTGGTAACCCTGCCTGACCTAAGCCCTGCAACTCCCACTCTTCCCAATTTTTTGTTTGTCTATGTGAATGAGGGAGACAAAAGGCATAACTGCCTGCAGCGAGTGCCTCCCCCAGATTTCAAAGAGTGACAGGGCCGAAATCAAGGGACGTTCGAGCTAAAATGTCTGGACACACGGAGTTTGAAGCAATTTAAGTCATAGGAAGAGGGAAAGACTGATTCTGGGAGAGAGTTCCAAAGCTCAGCAGTTGAATAGAAGAAACTTAAGGGGAGATGGGTCGTTTTGATTTGCTCATTTATGTATCTTTTTATGATTTTATTATTTCCTTCACGAGACCTCCATCAAAAAACACCCATCCAAGACATTCTCATAAGTTACAGGCTCGCTTTCGCTCGCCAGGAAAAAATCGACACCTAAATGACACGAACAATCTTAAAATTGACAACGAAATGAGGCGAAACGTGTTAAAATTGACAGCGATATGGAACGAAAAGTCTTAAAATTGACAAAGAAATAGGGCGAAAGGTCTTAATATCGCCAAACTATTGAGCCGAAGGTCTTAAAATCTCAAAACTAATGGGGCTTAACACGAGGGAGAAAGGGGACCATAAAATGACCTATCTCCCCTTCACCTGACCTAACCTTACCTATTTACCAAGCCTTGCAACTGTAGGATAGTATCAGTAATCATCAGCACAGTTAGAGAGAGAGAGAGAGTTAGTTTATGTGTTCGTGTGTGTGTGTGAGTGTGTTTGTGAGACAGAGAGAGAGTGAGATTTCATTTATATGCGTGTGTGTGTATGTGTGAGAGAGAGAGAGAGTACAAAGGAGTACAAAGGAGTACAAAGGAAATCAAGCAACAACAGATCTAGTGACCCTTCTAGGTTGCTTGTCCTCCAAAACACTGAGGATCAAGTGTCCAAACAGTGGTTTAGAGTGGGTAAGGGAACATTGGAAAGGGAACTACTGCCCTGCCACTAACGTGGCAGGACTAGGAAGTTAGTAGGGGACATATGGGTTAGTATGAGTGAGTGATATGAGTGAGTGAGAGAGAGAGTTAGTTAGTTTATATGTGTGTGTGTGTGTGTGTTTTTGAGAGAGAGAGTTAGTTACTTTATGTGTGTGTGTGTGTGAGAGAGAGAGAGAGTTAGTTCATTTATATGTGTGTGTGTATGTGCGTGTGTGTGTGAGTGAGAGAGAGAGAGAGTTAGTTCATTTATATGTGTGTGTGTGTGAGAGAGAGAGAGAGTTAATTCATGTATATGTAGTAGTAGTAGTCACAGTAGTAGTAGTAGTTGCAGTAGTAGTAGTAGTAGTAGTCACAGTAGTAGTAGTTGTAGTAGTAGTAGTCACAATAGTAGTAGTAGTAGTAGTGTTACATTTTCATTTACTTATTTATTTACATAATTTGTGTGAGAGAATACCCTTGGAATTGAGAGTAGCACAGGATATGGTTAAAGGGGGTAGGGGCCCATATGTGAAAGGTTTACACGGATGTATTAGACTCAATAGGACATTTACACAGTCCTTCATAGCACTACATACAGTAAGTTCTGTTCCTTTCAGTCATCTTATACAGGGAAATATAAAGCCCCATGATTGAATTATGAGTGTAGTTTCTTATGTACAGTTGGCCACATAAGTTTTGTTCCTCTCTGTGATTTTATACATGGTAATATAATGCCACATGATTGAATTATGAGTGTAGTTTCTTATGTTGTTGTTGTTGTTGCTGTTCCCCAAGCTGCCTGGCCGAACAGCCCCAAGGCCCCGAGCAAGGCCAAGGCCATAACCGAGCGCCCCCACAGAACCCTCCCTGCCGACCATAATAAAGCCTGGGTGACCGAAGCCACTCCATGGCGGGGAGCTGAGGAGGGCGCAGAAACGCCCGGGAAACCAAAGCCCCACCCAGGGCCCTGTGCCCCTCAGCAATTATGAAGAGAAAGTTGAGGGGCAAACGAAAAATGTGATGCTTTGGCTTCCAATCTTGGTAGATTGGGAGGTCAGTCCACGGAAGAGACGCCGTCACTTGAGATCTAGAAAATATATAAGTAAAAGGAACAGTCAGAGTAAGCTATGGGTATGGCAGAGACCGTTCAGTTCTCACTCTGATAGACCAGCCCATCACCATATGACTAGAACGCAATCATCTCAGCATCAGCTAGGAAAGGCCCTAGAAAGCCGCCTTTGGTGGGGGGATAGCTCCCCTATTTCAACCCCTTTCGGGGTTGGGCACCCAGTTTCTTATGTAATGGTGTACAGTTGGCCACATAAGTTCTGTTCCTCTCTGTGATCTTATACATGAAATATAATGCCCCATGATTGAATTATGGGTGTAGTTTCATATGCAGTGGTTGTTGTTGTTGTTGTTGTTGTTGTTCTTGTTCTTGTTCCCTAGACTGTGTGGCCGAACAGTCCTGAGTCCGGTTGACCGAAGCTGCTCCAGATGCTCGAGCCCCTGAAGGGGCCAGGGTGAAATGAGATCTGTCTCTGAGAGGGCAGCAGGGGAGGGGATCATCAGCCCACGGGCTTGCACCTCCGGGCCAATGCCCCCACCGTCTGCAGCCCCCCTTGCAGTGCCACCCAATCGGGCGATCTCACCAGCACCTAGTAGAAAAAGTAGTGCAGTAAAAGAGACAGACAGAAACGGCTAAGGTTGGGTAGAGGATGCCAAACCTCACTCTGGATAGGACCAGCCCTCACCCGCCTTATGCAGTGGTTAACTCATCTGATTAGTCAACTAATAATGAAAAGAAACCACACTAGCAATTCATACGTACTAACCCCTTCTGTACCGGCGACGTCTTGTGAGTATATATATATTTGTTTTTTCTATGTGATTGAGGGAGGCAAAAGGCATAACTGCCTATAGCGAGTGCCTCCCCCATAGTTGAAAGAGTGACAGGGCCAAAATCAAGGGACGTTCGAGCCAAAATGCCTGGACACACGGAGTTTGAAGCAATTTAAGTCATAGGAAGAGGGAAAGACTGATTCTGGGAGAGAGTTCCAGAGCTCAGCTGTTGAGTAGAAGAAAGTTTGAGAGTAACGTTTCACTCTTGGGTTGGAGAGTTGCACAGAGTAGGGGTGGGATTGAGTTGCAAGACGGGTACCACGTGCCCTACGTAAAGGAGGTGGTATGCACTGGGATAGCTCTGAGGAACACTGATTATTATAGTAGCGATAGAATAGCGAGAGAGATGCAACATTGCGGCGGAGAGAGAGAGATTGCAGAGAGTTGGTGAGTGGACGGGACTTAATGATACGAAAGGCCTTCCTTTCAACTTTGTCTAGGAGAGCGGTGTGAGAGGAACCTCCCCACACATGTGAACAATACTCAATACAAGGGCGCACTATGCCCCTGTACAGAGCAAGAAGCTGTGCAGGGGAAAAGAACCCCCTAAGGCGGTTGAGCACACCCAGCTTCTGGGAGGCTGCCTTAGCAAGACTGGTAATATGGTCCTTCCAAATGAGAGCAGAAGAAAAAGAGACACCAAGAATATTGAGAGAAGATGAATGGTTGATTTTAGTAATGTTGAAGAATAAGGGATAGGCCGCTGGGAGATCCTGACAGGTAGATAGATGGAGAAATTGGGTTTTGGAAGCATTAAAGTTAACAAGGTTTCTCTGCCCCAACTCTGGCTATCTTTAGATTATTTTGTGCAGTTTAAGAAGGATCTGTGGTAGTCCAAAGGGTTAAGTGAGATAGTTCGCAGACTGTTAATCGCTGGAGGCACTTTTTAAACAGAATAAAATCGTTTATTATTAGCCAGAATAAAGTTAAAAGGACGGCACCAGTACTAAATGGGTTAATTCTACTTTTCTTACCTGCTCACCTACCTACCTAGCTACCTACCCACCTACCTACCTGCCCACCTACCCACCTACCTACCTGCCTACCTACCTACCTGCCTACCTACCTACCTGCCTACCTACCCACCTACCTACCTATCCACCTACCTACCCATCTACCTATTTGCCTACCTACCTACCTGCCTGCCTATCTACCTACCTACCAACCTACCCACCTACCTACCTACCTACCTACCTACCTATGTTTTCTTACTGCATTTTCGAGGTTCTTTTAACCATTAACAGATCCGATGACGCACTTCTTTTGTTTTCTGGCTATTATTAGACGATTTTATTCACATTCGGAAGGGTATATGGAAGTCAGAGGGGTGATGGAGATAGTCTTTACCCTCTTAATTCCCACAGATCCTTCCTAAGCTGTATACAATTTGACTCTCATACATACGATCACGGAGAGAAACAAAACCTATGTACAATCGCGCTAATAAGTGATGTTTCGGCACCAAGTATGTTTTGATCAATAATTGGTAACAGCAATATCAAAGCTTCATTTCTTCATATCGAGTGAAATATACAAACATGTTCCTACACTTACCCACCCTATTCAACATCTGACAGACATTAATAAAGCAGAAAGCAAGCCAAACGTAATGACACCTGGGACATGACTTATTAGCGCGACTGTACATCATGAACGTAAGTTAGTTGAATGAATTGCGAGTGTGGTTTCTTTTAATGATCAGTTGACTAATCAGATGAGTTAACCACTGCATAAGAAACTTCACTGGTAATTCAATCATGGGCATTATATTTCCACGTATAAGAAATTCAAGTGCATTATGTTATTTCCATGTATAAGATCACGGAGAGGAACAGAACTTATATGGCCAACTTTACATAAGAAACTACACTCGTAATTCAATCATGGGCATTGGGCAGATTGCAGGCACCAATCAAATAAGGCAATACCCACGAGAGGCCTATAGGCATTTGATAAGGAATTGCTGGAACTCCTGTTTCATTTGTCTGTCATCCCTCACTGTTTCTGTTTGTGCCTCACCTACACAGAGTGATCCCGCTAGCTCTCACAAACACCTCCTCCTGCTATCTACTTCACTACACTAAACAAGCACACCACACTACTTTCTGCCCCCCCCCCAAAAAAAAAAAAAATCACTCTTTTTAACTCTGGGGGAGGCACTTTTCACAGGCAGCTCTACCTTGAGTCTCTCTCATCCATATATAAAACAAAATATGATTTCCACATACAAGATCACGGAGGAGAACAAAACTTATGTGGCCAACTATACATAAGAAACTACACTCGTAACTCAGTCATGTGGCAATATATTTCCACGTATAAAATCACGGAGAGAAACAGAAGAACTTAAGTGGCCAACTGTACATTCAGCCTAATAAGTCATGTCGCGGCACCAATTATGTTTTGATCAATAATTAGTATCAGTAATATTTACACATGATTTCTTCTTTTTGAGTGAGATATACAAACATGTTCCTACACTTACCCACCCTATTCAACATTGGACAGACATTAATACAGCACAGAGTGAGCCAAACGTAATGACAGCTGATACATGACGTATTAGTGCCACTGTACGGTCGCGCTAATAAGTCAATGCCCAGCTGTCATTACGTTTGCCTCGCTCTGCACTGTATTAATGTCTGTCGATAAGTGTAGGAACATGTTTGTATATCTCACTCAAAAAGAAGAAATCATGTGTAAATATTACTGATACCAAATGTTGATCAAAACATAATTGGTGCTGAGACATGACTTATTAGCGCCACTGTACATATTTGGCAGAACTTCTGGTTACAATTTTTGTTTAGGGAAGAGTGAAGAATAAAGCCGATTTTTGTGTAATAGAAGATTGCTTGATTACCAAACCGTTATCTTGACATTAAACCTTTGTAACTTTTTATTTTTTATAAAATTAGGGGATATATATATATAATGTATTTAATAGAGGCCCCTCCATCATTGACGATATTGCCTATTAGTATAATAGTCTCCATTCAACATCCCGCGTCAGCATTTTGAATCTACCGCGCAGAAGGATCATGGAGTACTCTTCATAAGTGCACGCTTAATTCCCTTATGGGATCGTCGTTATGATTGGGTACCCTACAGAAAAAACTCCGTAAAAAATAAAAAAGAAAAATTAACTTAATATTATTTATCATATGACTTTCCATATGTGGATTTCTTGCGTTTTGCTTCCCCGACTCCAGGCCCCCTAGCGGCCATCTTCGTCCTTCCTCCTTCCGCGGCCATACAAGCCAGTGGGGTGCCGCCGTCGCTCCCGCTTCATTCGACGTTCCAGCGCTTCTAGTGAGTCCTTGCTCATTTGTAAACACCTGCGTTGTAGTGAACAGAGTTTAGATTAGCTAGCAATGGCTGCCCCATTGGTATGTCCACAAGAAGTGTGTAAATTAGGGTACTATTGTAACAGGCGCCTACGTATCCCAGGATCTTCGCGCCACGTGTGTTATTATTATGTTGTGTTTGCGCCTTTAGCTTTTGATATCATAGCTAGGAGGCTACCACTCTACAAGACTATGCTTCAGGCCGTCACTAAGAGGCAGTTGCATATATATTAATTGTGTTTTTTAGCAAATGCTCTAGTCTAAGGGTGACTGCACGTGGTGCTACGCCTTCTAGAGTCAGTATTTGCTTGCGGGACCCTGTCGTGGTCCTCCCTCATCTGGTTGCGGTTGCTGGGTCTTCGGAGCGTCGTCTACCTGTGATGTCTCGTCGAGCCACGTGGCCAGCCTGGTTAGGGGTCTCCAGTATAGGCTGCAGGTAATTTAGGTTTCTGAATTCTCCGTTTTTATGTTTAAGCCTATGTGTGCCCCTGGTGTTTTTACATGTGTGCTTTGCATGTTATTGAGGGGGTTTGGGAGATGTCCGTGTATTTGTGTGTGGGTTTTGGAGAGAGGAGCTGTGCCTTGCCTCCCCTCTCTAAAATTTTGGTTGTTTTTCTCTGGCGGCCCCATGCAGCAGGGCCCTGGTTACCCGTCTTCAAAACGGGTAGGGAACAATCAAATGTCCCGGCGTGGTACTCTGAACCACAATCCTTCCGGCGGAAGTGCGGATTCCTACGGGAGCTCAGAACTCGGCCCGGCGAGTTAACTCGCCCTGACCACTTTTGTCACGCGGTAAAGACTTCCTCGCCCTGCGGCGCCACAGTCATGTGTGCAAGTGTTAAAATACGTCATGCGACGGATGGTCATAGACTAACGGTCAAATAGGGCCTGTGGCACTTGTCACAGGTAAGCAGTTCCAATCAGCATAGACGGAAAAGCACCAGGTTTTTTAACGGCGAGTCCAGCGGAAGATTAGAATAGTTGTGACTATAGCTAATTTTCTGGCGGAGTCAAGGTAGGATGTATTAACACTTCGCAGGTTATCCTTATGAGCATTGATTCCTGGAAATGTTCTATTTCCAGAATTCCCGGCACCTTAGTGACTACAGGACCGGCGGGTGGTGGCTGCTGATTCCGGCGGGGGGGGGGGTCCTTTATCCATCATGCCTCAGTTTGAGTTATGCGCTACTCCTAGCTGTTCACTGTTAAATATATTCGCTCATTAACTCTGTTTAAAATGTGTTAATTGTTTAGACCGCTCTAGAGGCTTGTGGGTGTCGAAGCGTTGTTCCGTCTGTGCCGACTTGAAAACGGCTTTGTTCACCAAGAAAGACTTGTCGTGCTTGGCAGCTTTGCAAGAAATAAAGGCCATTTTTAACACTTATGTCAAAGACACAGCCCATAAGGCTCTTCACTGTGATGACGAAGCCCTTTGGGAACAATTAATAATAAAGTCACCTCTGGTCGAATCAGCCTTCCATAAATCTGTTAGGCCTAAAGTGAAATCTAAAAACCTTTCCAAAGAGGTAGTGAGTAGCAGCAGTGGCACTGACAGTGAAATTACCGAGGTTCCCCCCCCCCCCCCCCAAATCACCCAAAGAGGAGACGTTCACTCTCTCCAAAACGTAAGTCGAGGTCGAGGTCGTGGTCTCCCCGCAGACAGTCCCGACACTCTTCGGCTGAGTCTTCCCGGTCTAACAAGTGCCGGAAGGAGGACTCTCAGTCACGTAGTGGTAGCCGGAAAGAGACCCGAAAGCCACCTCCCTCTAACCCTACCTCTGACGCGCCCGACGTTGAAGCCGGCGGCTCGGAAGTGGGGACAGAGGACATGGAGTCCCAGCCGGGTCGTGAACAATCTTTGAGTGTACCGCCTGATTTCACCTTTGCTATTCCTAAGTTGAATGATGTGCCACGTACTAGCCTCACAGCCGGACCTAGACGAGTCCTGGCCGAGAAATATAAGGGTTTACCTTCAGGATCACAATTTTTTGATAGCTCCCAAATAATCCAGGACTCACAGCCACCCGCGGTGCGGGGGTGCTGGCGTCAATCGGAGCCATCTCATGACAGGGTTAGAGTAAGTCAGGATCCATTGATTGAGTGTAATATTGAAATGTTATCTTCGTCTGTCCCTGATTTGGTGTGGCCACCGGCGGATCAAGCGCCGGAGGCATAACAGGATATTTCTGAGGAGGTTGAGTTAACCCTTCCCCCCCGGCTGTCCTGTTATAAGGACACCGCGGCAGTTGGGTAGGACCCCGGGTGTCCTTGTAACAGGGAGCAAGCTTGAAAGCCTATTCAGCATGTTTTGAAAGCCGTCGGTCCGATGCATGTAAACACAGCCGGTTGGACCGACGCCGCGCACCTCCGAACACAAGAAGGAGAGGCGTAGTTTGTTTTAGTGTGTCTGTATGTTGTTATTTCAGTAGTGAAAAGTCTCATATGGCTAAAATCGCGGCAAAATGTGCTCCACGGAAATCGTCATCACAACTGAACCAGTTGACTTAGAGAGCTCTACTCAACGCCAGTCCACAGATTGAAAACCACAGTACGTTTAGACATGCTGGGAATTTTCTAGCAGTTAAAATGACAAAGATACGGTAGCCTAGGCCTAGACGTTTTTCGGCCAAATCGCCCGGGTACCTAACACTGTCTTTAGGAGGGGGCCGCTGGGGGGGGGGGGGTTAAATAGGGAGCCGGAGGAAGTGCTTTTATCCTCCGCTCAACCGGGTCTAACAGGTGAGGAGTCTGAAGCTAGCTCCCAATCTTCTAAAGGATCCCACAGTAAGTGTGTTACCTCTGATGAGATAAGTGATATTTTACATAAAGTAATGCAACAGTATAATCTCCCTACCTCCTCTGACCCCCCTGCCATTCTACCTGTAGTTTCCATGAGTCACTCCATGATAAGACCTCTACAACCTTCGGGTTTTCTTACCCCCCAAGCCACTGTGCCTCCTATGTCCTTGGCGGTAACCGCGGCTTCCGGCATTACAGTGCCAGCCACGCTTACTACCACTAATGTTAGAGTAATCTCGTATATCACTCCTCTTCCCTTAGATGAGGTTCCTCAGAGGAAAGGCCCTATGCCTCTCCTCTATGGATGGGTTCCGGCAACGCCACTAAACCCACAGTTAGCACAACCCACCATTTCGGGAGACCTTCCGGTCCCTAGTGAGTGGAAAATTGAGATAAACAAAAACAGAAAGTTCAGGGCTAAGGACGAAGTGGGGAGATTACTGGATGTATCAATCAAGGCCATACCTAGTTCTTATAAAGCGGATTTCTTTGTGCATACGGCTGCCCCAGCAGTTCCTGCGCCTCATTTGCACGACTCTTTGCGGACTGGTCTAAAGCCGATGGCGTTAATGATGTCAAGGCTTGAACGCTCTTACGCCGGAACTCGATACAATTCCTGTACTGGATCAGTCGCATACGCCAGTCCTGCAAATGGGGCAGATAGGGGTGGGTCCCTGGGTAGATTGGGAGTTAGAGGCTCAGGTATTTGCATCAACCATTATGTCTAAGTCCTCTAATCAGGTTCCACAGGAAACTCATAATTATTTCTCGTTACCTGTAAAGATGGCTGACGGGGTGTCGCCGGATTTGTTTGCCTTTTTAGCGGCACCCAAACTAGCCCTCCACTCTCTGATGAACCCTTTTGCACTCCTCCGGCAGCTCACTTGGAAAGGGATTTTAAATTAAGAAACAAAGCCTACCGGATGTTCTCTCAGTATTTAGTCAGCCGCCAGGTTGCTGTCTCTCTTACCAGGACTATCTCGGCCATTGCTGACCCACATGTCAGGAAGGCCACTGATTTGTCACGTAGAGTTTTATTGCAAAACTCTATTCAAACCTTAGGAGACATCAGAATAGCGATCATGGAAGCGGTTCGAGCCCGCCAGGATCTAAGAGTGCATCTAGTGAAAAAGTTACCGGATGACATTGGGCGCCGGGTAACTCTTTCGCCAGTACTCACTGCCTCCCTTCTTAACTCAGAAACGTGGAGTGTAGTCTTTAATATGGTCAATGGATGGAAGCAGATTACCTCCCAAGCTAGGAGAGAACCATTTAAGAAGCCTTTTCATAAGCCAAAGAGCGGAGGTAAACCTAACCAACCGCATGCCATTCAGTCCTCTCGAGATCCCAGAACTCCTCCTCAGCAGGGAAGTACTCAGCCCAAGCCCAAACAAGGTAAATAGTCAGGGTATAGAGGTAAGCCACACCAGAAACCAAATCAGGGGCAGACGTCAGCCAAAACTAGCCAGCCATCTGATACCAACCAACCTCCTCCTCCAAAAAAGACTAGCCACCCAAACTCTCAGTCTCCCGGTGCCGTGCTTAGGCGTGCAGGATTCGAGAGTTGCTTCTCCGAACAGGCCCAGTTTGCAAACTGGGTCGTTCCAGTTATTCCGTTCGGCCTGGCCCAAGAAAATTTGGGCCAGGAAAGTAGTGAGCAAAGGGATCACCTGGCGGTGCCTCCGGCGACCTCGACTGCGTCAGGCGCTAGAATGCAACAATGTGTCACAGGAGGTGGAGGCCCTGGTCCAAGAAATGATCTCCAAAGGGGTCATTGTACCAGTAAAACCAACTTGCCCAGTATTCACCTCCAGACTTTTCTTAGTGCCAACAAGGACAGTGTACAAATGCGACCGCTATTGGATCTCTCGCATCTGACCACGTTTATCAAGAATTCACCCTTCAGGATGCTTACAGTCAATCATATCAGGCTCACTCTTCAGCCGCAAGGTTGGATGTGCTTAATAGATCTCAAAGACGCCTATTGGCATGTCCCTATAAACAAAAGGTTCCAGAAATTCCTCACTCTGAGGATCAGGCAAGAGACTTATGTCTTTCGAAAAATGCCTTTTGGGTTGAACCTGGCACCGAGAATTTTCACAAAATTAGTCCGGCAAGCCCTTTTGCCATTGTTAATCCAGGGCTTAAAGGTGTTTTGGTATTTAGACGACTGGCTAGTGGTGGCAGAGTCAGAGGAGTTATGTCACATTCATGCAAACCAAGTACTAAATCATGTGCAAAACCTAGGGTTCAAGGTGATCTTGGCGAAGTCTCTCCTTGTTCCCACAAGGAATATTCAGTGGATAGGGCTGTGTCTGGGACACCACCAATCTGACTCTTACTCAGAGTGTGGACAATCGGGACAGATTTTGCAGGAAACTGTTTCGTTTTCTCCACAGTCTGAATACAACCAGGAAAACGTGGGATTCTCTGATCGGCTCTCTCAACTGGATCCAATTAACTGTGAAGTTGGGCCGGTTGAAGGTGAAGAGATTAATCTTTGAGGGCAACAAAAAATGTCCTCTCTCGCCGGAGAAGAAATTATGGCCAATTCCTCCATTAATCCACAGCCTACTATCGGTCTGGGCCAAGCCCGAGATACTATACTCTATGACAACATGGGTTTCTCCCCCACCTACGGTATGGGTAGACACAGACGCTTCAGGAGCACTAGGTTGAGGGTATCAGTCAAATCTAGGCCATCGAGGGCAGGGCACTTGGACCCAAGACAATCATTTTCACATCAACAAGCAGGAGCTTTTAGTTCCTCTCTTTTTTCTCCAAGATTACGGTATGTCCTTGCAAGGAAAATCAATAGTGTTCCGTATGGACAACCTAACTGCAGTCCATTGTATTCAGAAACAAGGCTCGGTGAGGTCCCAAGAGTTGCTAAAAGTGTCAGAACATATCTTTGCCCTGGCAGAATCGCTGGGCATTTACCTACATGCAGCATATCTCCCCGGCGTGTCGAACCTCTGGGCAGACACTCTATCCCGGAGGCGGAGCACCTTAGTAGAATGGGCTATCAAACAAACCGTCTTCGACAGGGTGATTGCAAGGCCTTACCGTCCACAAGTGGATCTGTTCGCATCCAAGGAGAATCACAGACTCCCTCTCTTCCTAACTCGCCAGGGGGTGACCCCGGCGGGGCGACCAGATGCATTATTGGAGGATTGGAACAGGTGGACTTCAATTTATCTTTTTCCTCCACCAGATTCTGTGGTAATGTGCCGGGTGATTCACAAACTAAGAGGTTACCGGGGCTTAGTCTCGATGATCGCGCCGTTATGGCCGGCTCAGGTGTGGCACCATCAGTTGCAAGAATGGTGCAGAACCCCGGTGTCGCTCCCGGTCTCCGCATTCCACTTAGAGACAATTGGCAACCTTCGGACCTCGCTCAGTTTTGCCTTCTGGACATTTACAATGAAAAATGGTTCGCTCAATTTGGGGAAACTATCACAAATAAACTTATGAACCAATATACCATGTCTACCAGGAGACAATATCAGTCACATTGGAAAATATTTACAACCTGGATTGTAGAGTCAGGGCAAATGGATGCCTCGGGAGGCTTGATTTTCAAATACCTAGATTATCTATTTGAGCAAAAAAGTTTTTCAGTAGTCACATTAAAAAATCACTTATCTGCCAACAGAACTCCCTTCTTTGATCTCACTGGTCTTTCCATACTGCAGGCGGAGGAGAAAGGGTTTATGAGGGCGTGTTTCAAGCTGCGCCCACCACCGCGTCAGCTCATGCCCACCTGGTCACTAGATAAAGCCTTATCATAGCTTCAATCACGTAAATACAATAACGTGCCAGATTTTGATTCACTCTTAAAGAAGGCTATTATCCTGATGGCTCTCGCCACGGGGAATAGGGTGTCTGAGCTGGCGGCGATGAGCAAGGAACCTAATTGCCTTAGGTTTGGGAGACTGCACGATCATGTACAAATCGCGCCGTCTCCCACATTCATAGCAAAAAATTAGCATTCTGATCATGTGTTTTCTGAATTTTCTGTTCCGGCATTGAAACGCGGACACTCTCATCATATTTTATGCCCAGTGCAGGCCTTAACTAAGTTGATGAGGGCTGCTCATCCTCACCAACCAGGTGCTCTATGGGTGAACCAGGCAGGTAATCGTGTTACGAGAAGAAAGTTAGCTTCTCTGTTAGTAGACGTCATTAAAGAAAGTAACCCCGGCGTGGTGGGCAGGGCTCACGACATCAGGAAATGGGCAGTCTCTCTTCGTTTCTTACAAAACTTTTCGATAGAAAACATTGCTAATACTCAATTATGGGCGTCCAATCATACTTTCGTAACACGTTACCTGTCGGTCGCTCTCGATAAACCAAAGCGTACCTGTGTAGCTTTACGACAACAGGTCCAGTAGGTTATGTTGTATTGTGTAAGATTTGTTTTAAAAGAGGGGGGGGGGGGGCGTAATAGCCCATACCTCACTAAGTCCCCGTCCGCCGGAGAACTGTGATAAATCACGAGCTGTGATCAAACTGATTGTACAGTTCAACAAATTTTATTTTATTTAATTTTAATTTTAAGAAGAAATCTAGCATAGTTGCAACTATGTAGTTTTATCAGAATGTACAAACATATATTATACTGTACAAATATTGTTAAGGTCAGAACTAAATTCTACAGAGTTATAGTTCGATTTAAGGGAACACTTGCGTGTCCCCAACAGTAGCATGCATAGATCTTAAGGAAAAGATCTGGTCATGAGTAAGCAGACTTTCTTGATGTCACGCACTGCTTACAATCGTTTATATTTTGTATTAAGCATCTGGAGAATAATAAATTAATCAGTGATAGGCAATATGGTTTTAGACGATGTCGATCAACTGCAGACATTCTTTGCCTTCTTACGCATCAAATCAACCAAGCTACAGACCAACATGGTGAAACACATACAATAGCACTGGATATATCAAAGGCATTTGATAGAGTCTGGCATCAATCCTTATTGTCGAAGATGTCACACTACGGCCTTGCATCATTAGTTCCACTAATTTCTTCTTATCTTCATAACAGAAAAATACGTGTAATGGTAGATGGCCTTTATTCTCAATTTCACTCAATAAATGCTGGTGTTCCCCAGGGATCAGTTTTGGCCCCAACTCTGTTCCTCATTCATATCAATGATCTCATATCTACCACTCATAATCCAATACATTCCTACGCAGATGACTCAACACTCCACAGTTCCTTCACATTTACCAATTCTTTCACCCAACCCGATCTTATAAATTCAAAAATAAACACTGCAATTTCTCTGAACCGGGACCTTTCTAGAATTAATGAATGGGGACAAGAGAATCTAGTTCCTTTAATGCACAGAAAACCAAGTACATTCAATTTTCTAACCGACAGAATCTCACTGACTCCCATATATTTTTTAATGATGTAAATATTCCCACTTCCCCTAGTATTGACATTCTCGGTGTAACATTAACTACTAACTTGAGCTGGACACATTATGTTAGAAGCATTGCTAAGAATGCCTCTAAAAAACTGGGACTCCTGTACAGAGTTCGAGAATTCTTCACTGACGAGCAGTTGGCCGTATATAAAAGTCATGTGCGCTCTCAGATGGATTACTGTTCACCTCTGTGGGGTGGAAGTGGAGTGGTTGCATTGAGGCAGTTGGACAAAATTCAAAATAAAGCTATTAGATTAATCAATAACCTGCAATCACACAGGACCTTCCTACATTAGCCATACGAAGAAACGTTGCATCCCTTGCATTATTCTACAGATATTTTCACAGCAATTGTTCCGAGGAACTTGCTTCAATTGTGCCGCCTCTCCACATCTTTCCCGTAGAACTAGGGCAGCTGAGAGCGCCCATGAATTTACACTTTCTCCTCCACAATGCAGAACTTCTGCTTATCAGAATTCATTTATCCCCAGAGCTACTACTCTTTGGAATTCACTTCCCTCGAATTGCTTTCCACAAACTTACAATCAACAAATGTTTAAATCCAGTTGTTACAAACATTTTATGAATGGAGGATGCCTTTAGGCACATGGACCTTTTTGTTTTATCTGTGTTTTTCCTTCCTCCGTTCATTGTCTCTTAAAAAAAAAAAAAAAAAAAAAAATATATTGTTTGCATACAATAAAACTTAAAATTTTGTATACAGATTATTTTTTCCCCTGAGGTTAGGATATTGTCACGAATGTCCCCCTCCAGACTTGGTATTCAGGCAATATCGTCAATGATGGAGGGGCCACTATTAAATTATAGGTTTGATTCCCGGAGGGAAGTAGAGAAAACCTAATATTTAGTAGGGCCCTGTAATCATTGACGATAAATGTCCCTCCCATCCATCCCACTTCCCATTCGTTGATTTCTAGAGTTGTATCTTGGTATATCAGTAAAGGACGAAGATGGCCGCTAGGGGGCCTGGAGTCGGGGAAGCAAAACGCAAGAAATCCACATATTGAAAGTCATATGATAACAAATATTAAGTTAATTTTTATTTTATATTTTACGGATTTCTTTCTGTAGGGTACCCAATCATAATGACGATCCCATAAGGGAATTAAGCGTGCACTTATGAAGAGTACTCCATGATCCTTCCGCGCGGTAGATTCAAAATGCTGACTCGGGATGTTGAATGGAGACTATTATACTAATAGGCAATATCATCAATGATTATGGGGCCCTACTAAATATTAGGTTTTCTCTACTTTCCTCCGGGAATCAAACCTATAATATATACTTTATAATTATATATTTTGTTTTAGAAGCAGCCTAGTAAGGACCAGTATGTCTGTTGTTGCTTGTCTTCCTTTGTATTCCTTTCTATTATCTTATCTCTCTCTCTCTCTCTCTCTCTCTCTCTCTCTCTATATATATATATATATATATATATATATATATTACAGTATATATATATATATATATATATATATATATATATATTATATTACCGGTATATATCTTAATGTATGGATTAATTGAGAGAGTCGGTTTGGTTTTAATGGGTAGACGTTCTTCCTAAGCTGAATAAGATAGTCTAATAGTTGCCAGAATTATAATGAAAAGGACGTCATTGAATTTTATAATGTACATTGTCATATATTTCGAGTTTAACACTATTTGGTCCGACGTTTTGTGGGGTTATTATGATATATACTTTGTTTAAGGGGGTAAGACTCGCTTTTTCTGGACCCCCTTCTCCCTCATGTTTGGCATATTTGTTTTGAGATTTTAAGACGTTCGGCACATTAGTTTGGCGATTTTAGCACCTTTAGCTCCATTTCGTTGTCAATTTTAAGACCCATCGTGCCATTTAGATGTCGATTTCGTCCTGGCGAGCGACAGCGAGCCTCTAATTATAAGAGGAACCAGCCTTTGGCCGGGAATTTTTTTTACTGAAAAATTTACAAATTTATCTTGAGGGGGAGGGGGGGCCCCCCCCCCCTCCCCCTCAAGATAGGGGGTGTTTTTCTATGTAGCGATTTTGATAAGTTAATTTGACTTTATATTGTCTATGTGCCAGTTTGACTTTATATTGTCTATGTGCCAGTTTTGATTTGTTTAGTTTGCAAGTTTTAAATTTTAATTTGATGGAGGTCTAGCGAGAACACTATAAAATATATTAATTAATCAATATATACTGTAAACCAAAAACCAAGCACTACCCCCTTAGTTGTTATTGAGGAGTTTGCTTGCTGTTACACTGTAGACCACTGTAGACCACTGTAGACCACTATAGACCACTGTAGACCACTGTAGACCACTGTTATACTGTAGACCCAAAACCAAGCACTACCCCCTTAGTTGTTATTGAGGAGTTTGCTTGCTGTTACAACCATATCCGAGCAACGCATTTCATTTTAACACTATATATCTGGTGCAACGTCTTGGGGGTTATTTTGGTATTTTGTTTAATTATGGAGGGTTTTAATGGTTTTAGCCATTTTCGAACAATATATTTTTAGTTTACCCCCTAGACTTAGAAAAACGCCTCTCCAAACCCACTTCAAACTAAAAAATAACGTCCCCCAGACCCCCTTCAAGCTAAATGTGTACATTTTTTGGTAGAAAAATTTCCCGGCCAAAGGCCGGTTTCTCCCAAATTGAAGGCTCGCTATCGCTCGCCCAGGAAACATCGACACCTTATTGGGTTGAACCATCATATAATCGCCAAACTAACGAGATGAATCGTCTTAAAATCTCCAAGCTAATGGAGTAAATATGGGAGGATCCAAATTGGCCCACCCTGCACCTAATAGGGTTAAGGGGACAGTGGTTATTTTGGGGGTCTATTTATTTATATATTCATATATTTTTTAGTTTCCTCCCTAGATCTCTATCAAATTTAAAAATACATCCATAATTTCCCCTTCGAGATTAATTTGTACATTTTTCGGTAGAAAAATGTCACTGCCGAAGGCCGGTTCCTCCACAATTACAGGCTCGCTATCGCTCGCCAGGAAAAAAAATCGACACCTAAAGGGCACGAAAGGTTTTAAAATTGACAAAAGAAATGGGGCGAAAGGTGTTAAAATCGTCAAACTAATAGGCCGAACGTCTTAAAATAACAAAACTAATGGGGCTAAGCATGAGAAAGAAAGGGGACCAGAAAAACAGCCCATCTCCCCTTAGTTGTCCCCCTAGGCTAACAAACACACCTTCCCAAACAGCCCATCTCCCCTTAGTTGTCCCCCTAGGCTAACAAACACCTTCCCAAACAGCCCCTCCCTTAGTTGTCCCCCTAGGCTAACAAACACACCTTCCCAAACAGCCCATCTCCCCTTAGTTGTCCCCCTAGGCTAACAAACACACCTTCCCAAACAGCCCATCTCCCCTTAGTTGTCCCCCTAGGCTAACAAACACACCTTCCCAAACAGCCCATCTCCCCTTAGTTGTCCCCCTAGGCTAACAAACACACCTTCCCAAACAGCCCATCTCCCCTTAGTTGTCCCCCTAGGCTAACAAACACACCTTCCCAAACAGCCCATCTCCCCTTAGTTGTCCCCCTAGGCTAACAAACACACCTTCCCAAACATCCCATCTCCCCTTAGTTGTCCCCCTAGGCTAACAAACACACCTTCCCAAACAGCCCATCTCCCCTTAGTTGTCCCCCTAGGCTAACAAACACACCTTCCCAACAGCCCATCCCCTTAGTTGTCCCCCTAGGCTAACAAACACCTTCCCAAACAGCCCATCTTCCCTTTGTTGGCCCCCTAGGCTGACGAAGGCAGCTTACCAAACAGCCCATCTCCCCTTAGTTGTCCCACTAGGCTAACAAACACACCTTCCCAAACAGCCCATCTCCCCTTAGTTGTCCCCCTAGGCTAACAAACACACCTTCCCAA
Source organism: Paralithodes platypus (assembly GCA_032716605.1). Lineage (NCBI taxonomy): Eukaryota > Metazoa > Arthropoda > Malacostraca > Decapoda > Lithodidae > Paralithodes > Paralithodes platypus. Next base: position 1,445,007 of record CM064553.1, on the reverse strand, counting down.
ACAGCCCATCTCCCCTTAGTTGTCCCCCTAGGCTAACAAACACACCTTCCCAAACAGCCCATCTCCCCTTAGTTGGCTCCCTAGGCTAACAAACACACCTTCCCAAACAACCCTATTTGTTATTTTTTATTTTTTATTTGTTTTATTTATTTTATTATGTTTTGTTTCTTAGTTAAAATAGAACTTCAGAGGCTATCAACCCTTCTGGATTATTAAGCCAGCACACTGTATGTCCAGAATAGCGTCAGGACTGGAGCCCCTTTTCGAAAACTCCAGTCCTCTGAGAGAGAGAGAGAGAGAGAGAGAGAGAGAGAGAGAGAGAGAGAGAGAGAGAGAGAGAGAGAGAGAGAGAGAAAGTTAAAATAGGAATTCAGAGGCTATCAACCCTTCTGGATTATTAAGCCAGCACACTGTAAGTCAAGAATAACGTCAGGCCTAAATATAAATTTGTCTATCATGTCTTCATGGTTTTCAATACATAGTTGTTGCAATATAAGAGTTATTTTTCCTTCATTAGTTGTGCAGAATAGTAAAAACATGTTCTTTAGAATTTATACCATGTTCCAAATAGCTAGGCCAAAACTCGTGAACCGTAACCTCTGTAACTCACAAAGGGCTAGAGAAAATGGGCTGTAAATGTCCACACCTAGCTATTACCTGGCTGACCCAATATATAATATTATGGTTGTTGCAATAAGAGTGAGGTGCCATTTTCTTCCAAAGGCCTCAACAGAAAACGGCTCATGTATTCATATTAAGAGAGTAACTATCCTATAATATAATGTGTGAAAAATATGGTTGGAATGTCCTGCGTTTTGGTGCATATAATTTGAGAACAAAAATTATGATTATTATGGACATCACTTGAAATATTGATAGTAATTATATATGTACATTCAGCCTAATAAGTGATGTCTCGGCACCAATTATGATTTGATCAATAATTAGTATCAGCAATATTTACACATGATTTCTTCTTTTTGAGTGAGATATACAGCCATGTTCCTACACTTACCCACCCTATTCAACATCTGACAGACATTCATACAGCACAGAGCGAGCCAAACGGAATACCAGCTGAGAAATGACCTATTAGCATGCATATACTCAGGCACATACCCCGTAGCTGGAGGTGGCTGACTCGAGACAGAGCCCGAACAGAAACAACTAAATGAAATAAAAGCGGAAATTTCACACACACACACTACACATACATCTAGGTCGCCCAGAAAAAGACTAAACTAAAGACTAGGCTAATATAGACTAAAATAACATAGTTATCCATAAAAAGGTAAATATTTTCTAAATATGGCGTTTAATTAAAGAAAATAGGTTTTAAGGAATAACTAAATTATCCTGATTCTAGCTAAGATTAGATGATGTTATGCAGCTTACGAAGGACCTGTGTTACTAAGAAGTATAATTGAGATCGTATTTACCAATTTGAGGCTAAAATTATATGATTTTATGCAGTTTAAGAATGACCTATGTTACTAAGAGGGTTAATTGAGATCGTATTTACCCATTTGAGTCCTAGAGTTAGACTATAAACTATAGAAAATCGTCTAATGGTAACCAGACGATGGTAACTCAACGACAAACGTAATGAAGCCATAGAACTCTTAAATTCTGATCTAAATACTATTTCCAATTGGGGCAGAGAAAACCTTGTTAACTTTAATGCTTCCAAAACCCAATTTCTCCATCTATCTACCCGTCAGGATCTCCCAGCGGACTATCCCTTATTCTTCAACAATACAAAAATCAACCCTTCATCTTCTCTCAATATTCTTGGTGTCTCTTTTTCTTCTGCTCTCATTTGGAAGGACCATATTACCAGTCTTGCTAAGGCAGCCTCCCAGAAGCTGGGTGTGCTCAACCGCCTTAGGGGGTTCTTTTCCCCTGCACAGCTTCTTGCTCTGTACAGGGGCATAGTGCGCCCTTGTATTGAGTATTGTTCACATGTGTGGGGAGGTTCCTCTCACACCGCTCTCCTAGACAAAGTTGAAAGGAAGGCCTTTCGTATCATTAACTCCCGTCCACTCACCAACTCTCTGCAATCTCTCTCTCTCTCTCCGCCGCAATGTTGCATCTCTCTCGCTATTCTATCGCTACTATAATAATCAGTGTTCCTCAGAGCTATCCCAGTGCATACCACCTCCTTTACGTAGGACACGTGGTACCCGTCTTGCAACTCAATCCCACCCCTACTCTGTGCAACTCTCCAACCCAAGAGTGAAACGTTACTCTCAAACTTTCTTCTACTCAACATCTGAGCTCTGGAACTCTCTCCCAGAATCAGTCTTTCCCTCTTCCTATGACTTAAATTGCTTCAAACTCCGTGTGTCCAGGCATTTTGACTCGAACGTCCCTTGATTTTGGCCCTGTCACTCTTTCAACTATGGGGGAGGCACTCGCTATAGGCAGTTATGCCTTTTGCCTCCCTCAATCACATAGAAAAAAAAAAAAAAAAAAAAAAAATAGAATGAAAATTACATAATGGTGGTTAAGGGGGTAGTACTCGCCTTAAATGGACCCCCTTGTCCCTCATGTTTAGCCCCATTAATCATAAGATTTTAAGACGTTTGCCCCATTGGTTTGGCGATTTTAAGACCTTTCGACCCATTTTTGTTTTCAATATTAAGACCTTTCATGCCCTTTAGGTGTCAAGTTTTTCCAGGCGAGCGATAGCGAGCCTGTAATTCTGGAGGAACCGGCCTTTGGCCTTGACATTTTTCTACCGAAAGATGTACATATTAATCTAGAAGGGGGATCTAATAGATGTTTTTTGTTTTTAATTTGATGGAGGTCTAGGGAGGAAACTAGAAAATATATACATAAATAGACCCAACAAAATATCCACTGTCTCCTTAGCACTATCTGGTGCTTGGGGGTCATTATAAATGGTATTTTGTTTCATTATTATTGAGGGTTTTATTTGTTTTCAAACAATGTGTTTTTAGTTTACCCGCTAGACTTGGACAAACGCCTCTCCAAACCCCCTTCAAACAAAAACAAATCCCCCAGACCTCCTTCAAGCTAAATGTGTACATTTTTGGGTAGACAAATTTCCCGGCCCAAGGCCGGTTTTTCCCAAATTGTGGGCTGGCTCTCGCTCGCCCAGGAAAAATTGACGCCTTATTGGGTTGAAGCATCATTTTATCGCCAAACTAATGCGATGAAATGTCTTAAAATCTCCAAGCTAATGGAGTAAAACTGGAAGTCTCCAAATTGGCCCGCCCTGCACCTAATAGGGTTAAGGGGGGGGAAGGGTTTATCTATTGGTCGTTTTCTTTATTTGTGTTCTTTTCCTTGTGTCTCTTGCTGATCATCCCTACCCCTTGTGAGAGTGAGGGTTGGCTACGGACTGACTATATATTTATAAGGGTTGGCTACTGACTGACTATATATTTAATGAATATTCATTTTAGTTTCCTCCCTAGACCTCCATCAAGCTTAAAAAAACAACATCTGCAAGATAAATTTATACATTTTTCTGTAGCAAAATGTCCCAGCCGGATCCCTCTAAATTATAGGCTCGCTATCGCTCGCCAGGAAAAAATCAACACCTAAATGGCACAAAAGGTCTTAATATTGACAAAGAAATGGGGTGAAAGGTCTTAAAATCGCCAAAATAATGGGGCAAAGGTCTTAAAATCTCAAAGCTAGGGGGTCCAGATAAAAACCCTCAATAGTAGCCTACAGGACTAATGGGGCTAAACACGAGGGAGAAGGGGGTCCGGAAAAAGTGACCCCACCCCTACGACAGTTTCTTGACCTGTGGTATTATTAAGGCAAGGGGTCAATGGAACGGATCACTCACTCTCTCTCTCTCTCTCTCTCTCACTCTAACTCACTCACTCACTCACTCTCTCTCTTTTCTCTTTCTGTCTCTTTTCCTATATATACAGTATGCTCTCTCTCTCTCTCTCGTTCTCGTTCTTTATCTCTCTCTCTCACTCTAACTCACTCACTCACTCACTCTCTCTCTTTTCTCTTTCTGTCTCTTTTCCTATATATACAGTATGCTCTCTCTCTCTCTCTCGTTCTCGTTCTTTATCTCTCTCTCTCACTCTAACTCACTCACTCACTCACTCACTCTCTCTCCTATATATATATGTATTCATCTATTTAGTCTGTATATACAGTATGTTTAACTCTCACTCACTCTCACACACTCTCTCTGTCTCTGACACACACAAACACACACACACTCTCTCTCTCTGTCTACTGTATATATATATATATATATATATATATATATTATATATATACCGGTATATATATATATATATATATATATATATATATATATATATTGAGAATATATCACAAATACACGTGAGCCACTAAATGTTTCTAGTCTCTCAGTGGGGATCGAACCATCGAGCATCAGGATGATAGCCAACGCTTTAATCAATTACACCACGGCAGAGACTGCCGTGGTGTAATTGATTAAAGCGTCGGCTTTTGGATAATGTCCGCAAGTTTCACTATCTGAAGGGACAAATGGAAGGAGAGGCCTTACATTTAATAGAGGGTTTTGCAGTAGTAGGTGGTAGTTATCTTGAAGCGGTACACTTATTAGAGTCCACATACGGGGATAGAGAGCAGTTGAAGATGGCCCATGTCGTTGCCTTGTTGGGGCTCGCAGAACCACAGTATAAGGTTGATGAGTTGACAAACTTCAGGGCAAATATGGAGTGCCATACTCGATCGCTAGATACCCTAGGGCTTACCACGCAGGAAATGATAGTCATTATCTTGCGTCAGAAGCTTCCTATGGCAATACTTGATAAGGTAAGATCATTTGAGCTGGGGGAGTTCAAAACTCAGTTCAGTAAGGAGATCAATAATCTACAGTTGAACAAAGGGAGAATGTATGAGTCGGGAGGGAGTGAGAATGTGGAGAAGAGGGGAACAGTAAGCATGACAGTGGGGACTAAAGTAAAGAAAGAGGGTGTGTATAAGAAACCTGCTCAGATTCTATGTAAGCTATGTAACAACAAACATAAATGGAGTTTCTGCATAAAATACCCAACAAATGAGACAAAACTAGCACAGGCGAAAAGATTGAAGCTATGTGTAGGTTGTCTAAGTAAAGAACATGGTAAGCAGGGACAATGTACTGCTACATACTTAAGGCCCTGTCGCCACTGCAAAGGACATCACTTTGATAAGTTGTGTCCTACAGCAGATAAAGTCAAAAACGTCAAAAATGAGGGTACTACAACTGTGGCACTAGGTAGCACGCAAGACACCACTATATTGCCCACAATACAGATTCCCATGGAAGGTAATGACAGTAACAAAGTTTGTCGGGTACTTCTAGATCAAGGGTCTCAACGTTCCTTTATAAAGAGGTCCGTACTAGTGGGACTGAAGCACCGAATCGTAGGGGCTGAGACTCTTCGATTACAGGGCTTCACAGGGGTTACTGATAAGCAAGACTACGAGATAGCGGAGATTTCATATTTCTATCGTAAAAACCGGTACTTTATGACTTGTATCGTAGTAGACACCCTACCAGAATATGTATCTGTGGGTGTGAAGAAGGTGGAACACGCATTACGTAGCAAAGGGGTTAACTTGTCAGATCCCATGGGAAATCAGAGTGAGGTGCATGTTCTACTTGGTGTGGATCATTATTATGAAGTAGTATACCCTGGATTTAAAAAGATGTGTGGTGTAATTTTAATCCCCACTAAATTTGGATACTGCATGAGCGGAAAGGTGCATACTACACAGTCAAAGGTCCTGGTCGACACGGTCTCGATATATAGAGTCAATGTAACCGCGGCAGAGGAGTTGGTGAAGGGGGGATTCCCAACCTAGTGACCCTAAGATGGCTGCCGAGTTCGACCTGGAACGACTGTGGAGATTGGATCACATAGGCATTAATCCTATGGAGACTGATTATGACTCGGAAGTTGCGCTACAAAGGTTTGACGAGTCTGTGTGCTACTGTGCCTCAGACAAGCAATATAAAGTTAGTTTACCCTGGAAGAACAGTGAGATAAGCCTGCCTACCAACTATGGTTTGGCATTAGGTCGCTTGCGCGCATTGCAGCGGAAATTGTCTAACGAACCGAGCACGCGCCAGGCGTATGACGATGTATTTCGGAGTTATGAGGATAGGGGCTTTATAGAGAGAGTCGATGTCAAGGAACCGTGTAAGAAGGGTGGGGTTCACTATCTGGCCCATCATGGGGTAAAGAAAGACAGCGTCACCACACCAATACGGGTGGTGTATGACTGTTCTGCCCACCAAGGTCAACAACCCAGTTTGAATGACTGCCTGTTGACAGGTCCGTCCATGGTGTCGGACCTGTCCCAACATCTATTGCGGTTTAGGCTGGGGAAGTACGCCTATACCAGTGACATCGAGAAAGCATTCTTGATGGTCAAGCTCAAGGAGGAAGATAGAGATGTTACCCGCTTTCTTTGGTTCGGCGACATTAGCGACTCTGAAAGTCCCATCATAATATACCGTTTTCGGGTTGTACTCTTTGGGGCCACTTGCTCGCAGTTTTTGTTAAATGCCACAATCAGAAAACATCTAGCTGACACTCATGAGGACACAAGTAAACTATCTCGCGGATTATACATTGACAATTTGCAGGGTACTAGCGAGAGTCAAAATGATTTGTTATATGCATACTGGCAAGCACGCAGATTGTTTGCGGATGCACATCTATTTCTCCGTGAGTGGGTTACTAATAGTGAAGATCTTCAGAGTTTAATACAAGTGGATGGTACGGCATCTCTTAACCAGGAAAAGTCCAGAAATTTGGGGATGATCTGGCAACCTAAACATGACATACTAACTTTTCAAACAAGGTCTTTTGCTCAGCAGACAGGAGCGCACACAAAAAGAAGTCTGTTGAGCAAAGTTGCGCAATTTTTTGATCCTTTGGGTCTAGCATTACCTGTTACCATAAGAGCTAGGATTCTAATGCAGGAAGTTTGGAGACGTAAGATAGGATGGGATGACAGTTTGCCCGAGGACCTGAATGACCAAGGGACATTGCTGTTGAATGAATATGCCATCCTATGTACTAAACCTATACCTCGTAAAGTGGCGGCGTTTGGTGACGTTACGTTACACACGTTTTGCGATGCTAGCGCCACGGCATACGGGGTAGCCATATATGTTGTTACTTCATTTGGGGCACATTTAGTTACAGCCCGGGCCAAGGTAGCCCCGGTTAAAAAGGTAACTATCCCTAAAATGGAATTGACTGCCATGCTGCTATTAGCACGTCTGGTGCAACATGTACGCGCAGCATACGAGAGCGAATTAAATATTGAAATCGTTCATGTATGGTGCGATAGTCAGGTCGCACTCAACTGGATACATAGCAAGAAGTCTCTGCCAGTTTATGTGCGGAATAGGGTAGATGAGATTAGAGCCCTTTTGCCAGACGTTGCTTATCATTATGTAAATACAAAGGAAAACCCTAGTGATCTGATAACTAGGGGTATAATGGCTAGCCAGCTAATGAAGTCCGAATTGTGGTGGCATGGTCCAAAGTGGCTGCTCCATGAAAGTGAATGGACGATATGGCATGCTGTTGGTGAGGGACTTCTGCCACTGGAAACAGTGGCAGTTACAGCCCAACCAAATGAGCCACCGGGTCCTATCATGAAGTGGGCAAGATTCGGTGACTATAATAAACTAGTCAGAGTTGTAGCTTGGGTGTTGCGATATGTATCCAATCTCAAGCTTAAAGTAACGGGCCAACTCTGCAACAGGGGTCACAACATTGATGCTCGTGAATTTAAAGCAGCTGAAGTAACTTTGATCAAATGGGTTCAAATAGAAACCTTTTCCAATGAATTAGAATCCTTGAAAAGCTCGAATAAGACATTAATGCCTAATATAGTGCGTCAACTAAGGTTGCACCTAGACAATGGCCTCATCAGGTGTGAGGGTCGCCTGAAGTGGTCGGGTGTACCAGACGGCACAAACCGCCCTATACTTATGCCAACAAGACATGACGTTACTGATCTATTGATCATACGTGCACATAGGGATGTAAAACACTACGGGGTATGTCATATTATATCAAATTTACGTCTCTCATGGTGGATACCCAGAGTTCGACAAGTAGCTCGACGCGTAGTGAGAAAGTGTGTAATATGCCAGAGACTAAAGGGTAAACCATATGCAACTGGACCAGCTCCACCTCTACCTGAATGCCGTGTAAAGCACGTAGAACCTTTCCAAGTGGTAGGATTAGATTACACAGGGGCATTGAAGACGAGGGAGCATGAGAAGGTTTATATATTATTGTTCACCTGTGCGACATCTCGAGCGGTACACCTAGAACTATGTGATAATATGTCTAGCGAAGAATTTATGCTGGCGTTAAGACGGTTTTGTGCCCGTCGTTCATTCCCTCAACTCATTCTTAGCGACAATGCTCCCACTTATGTCCAAGCATAAAAATATCTAAAGGATATGAGTAGTGATCCTACTATCATCACTTTTTTGGGAGAGAAGAAGTGCGAATGGAGGTTCATTCCAGTTAAGGCACCTTGGTTTGGTGGCATGTGGGAACGATGTGTCGGCATAGTAAAGTCAGGACTAAGAGCGGTTGTAGGACGTGCTCTATTAAAGAAGAGTGAGTTGACGACAGTCCTCACAGAGATAGAGACAGTCGTGAATGATCGCCCGCTTACATACGTGTACACCGACCTGCAAGAACCACTACCATTAACGCCAGCTCACTTGCTATATGGAAAACCATTGACTGCGTTTCCATCTGATTTTCAGTCCAAAGTAGAGTTAGAGGATCCCTCGTTGTACTCTGAGGTAGCGGTGTCTAAGAGATACCAGTATATATCCAGGATAATCGAGGATTTTAGGAAACGGTGGATTAGTGAATATCTGCTAGCATTGAGGGAAAGGAGTGTTACTCCCTCTGGTAGACCAACGGCACCTACAGTTGGTGAAGTTGTTTTAATTAAAGAAGATAGTCCTCGTTTATACTGGAAATTAGGCCGCGTATTGGAGGTATACAAGGGGGCAGACTCTGTAGAGCGGGTGGCGCTATTAAAGACGGCCACTGGAACTACTGTTCGTCCTATCGCACGTTTGTACGCTTTGGAGCTCGATTCCGCATTGCAATCTGAGGCTCCACCTGTTATTGCTGGGTCCGAGGATTCTCAGAGGAACGACTCACCTCTTACTGATGGTGATCATTCTCGGACCGGGACGCGTCCCAGACGCGCTGCTGCTGGCGCCGTCGACTTGTGGCGCCAGAAGATAGCCTCTGGGCAACTTTAGATTTAAGGTGGGGTTCAGGTCTTTTTTGTGGGGGGAGTGTATCGTATAAATACGATAGAATATGACTCTTTTGTCTCTGTGACGTCATGATCTCTCCTACAGAACGACGTAGGACGAGTAGATCGTATATTATAAGATTGTAAATAAGTTAAGTTATAAAAGGCCTAATATGCTATTAAGCAATATTGTCATGGTCTTATGTAGTATATATAATTTATCGTATATATTAATATTATTTATCGTATAGAGCAACCTAAATGCGGTACGATAATTTGGGCTCCTGGCGGTTTGCCAAGGCAGCAAGGTGTGCTTTTGAGGTACGCCAGAGCCTTCACGAACACCAACCAGTTAACATCTAATTTTCCGCCCTCAGTTGATCGTGCTTTTGTGCCTCTAATCACAATACACATACAGCAATACACACAACTACACCATCACGACGCTCTCATCGACATCATGACTGACTGATAGATAAGCATATTATTCATGTCCATTCCCATGTAATCATTTATTCTTTCTTTAACTTGACTCGAGTCTTGGGACCGAAGTCTCGTTCCCCATTGTCCACCACCATATTGGGTAAAACGTTCTCCCTTGCCTCATTGCCACGTGGAACTATTGGTGAGTTAATTCCTGGCTAATATTAACCCTTATAACCTTACCCTATATATACATTTATTATGTGAGACCTTTGGATATAAATTAGCTTGTTTCAGATTGAATTCAATTTAGATATAGTAGTTTTTCATTTAGATTGATTTTATTTGATTCATTATAGCTTAGTAATATTTAACTTCCATTGATAGTTTACCACAATATATATTAAATTATGGAAGTATATCTTGGGAACAATACCCCATTCAGTACCAGCGATGTCACTTTCATCATATTCTGGCAACTATTAGACGATTTTATTCAGCTTAGGAAAGACATCTAGCAATAATAAGGCTTGGAACTATCTCAACCAACCCTTTTAACTACCACAGATCCTTCCTAAGCTGCATAATATCGTCTAAATACAGCTATAATAATATATAACACACGTCGCTGGTACTCAAAGGGTTAACTATGCTGTGTCATTTCACTTAAAGGGGTGATATTTTCTGAGCCCCCTTCTCCCTCATTTTTACCCCGTTAGTTTTCAGATGTTTAAGAAGTGTGGCGATTTTCGCCCCAGTTTTAGTACGGTCGCGCTAATAAGTCATGTCTCAGCTGTCATTACGTTTGGCTGGCTCTGTGCTGTACTAATGTCTGTCAGATGTTGAATAGGGTGGGTAAGTGTAGAATCATATTTATATATTTCACTGGATATGAAGAAATGAAGCTTAGATATTTCTGATACCAATTATTGATCAAAACATACTTGGTGCCGAGACATCACTTATTAGCGCGATTGTACTTTTCGTGCCATTTAGGTGTCAAATTTTTCCTGGCGAGCGATAGGGTTCCTGTATAATTGGAGGAAGCGACCTTCGGCCGAGGTACTTTTCTCGCGAAAAATGCACAAATTTATCTCTAAAGGGGGTCTTGGGGTATTTATCTCTAAAGGGGGTCTTGGGGTATTTATCTCTAAAGGGGGTCTTGGGGTATTTATCTCTAAAGGGGGTCTTGGGGTATTTATCTCTAAAGGGGGTCTTGGGGTATTTATCTCTAAAGGGGGTCTTGGGGTATTTATCTCTAAAGGGGGTCTTGGGTATTTATCTCTAAAGGGGGTCTTGGGGTATTTATCTCTAAAGGGGGTCTTGGGGTATTTATCTCTAAAGGGGGTCTTGGGGTATTTATCTCTAAAGGGGGTCTTGGGGTATTTATCTCTAAAGGGGGTCTTGGGGTATTTTTTCAAGTTTGGTGGAGGTCTAGGGAGAAAACTAGAATAATAAATTAATATATCAATAAATAGACCCAAAAAATAACCACTGTCCCTTTAACCCGTACAGCCCCAGCGACGCGCCTGACGCGTCGGCGATGTATGTAACGCACAGCCCCAGAGACGCGCCTGGCGCGTCACCCTAATTGCGCCGACCGTAACCTCAGGTGTAGCCACTCAAGAGGGCTCAGATTTGTATGGGAACTGTGTACGTATCCCACGCAACCGTGCCGATGGTTGAAAACTCTCAAAGTCCACGTGCGTGCGCGCGAGCGCGCAAAAACCTGTTTTTTTGGGATAATTGCCTTCAATTTTTTACTCTTATAAAATCCGTTTTCGGGTGCTCTGTAGGACCATTTTTTAAGCTTTTTGAGCGGTTTTTCGTGGTTTTTCCTTCATTCCTAACCCATTCGCTATTGTTTCTGGAATAAAACCATTTTTTGAAAACCGGCCGGGTTGTGGTGCGCAAACATTACAAAACTAGCCGGGGCTCCACGGGTTAAGGGGGGTGACCTGCTTTTTGTTATTTCTGTCCTTCTTTCTCTTTCTCTGGCTTGTATCCATTCGGCCCCATTCAGCCAAGTATTTTAAGACGTTTATCCCCTTCTAGGTGTCGATTTCTTCCTGGCGAGCGATAGCGAGCCAGCATTACATGAAGAAATCCGGCTTCGCCGGAGACATTTTTCTATAGAAAAATGTACAAATTTAGCCTGCTGTCAAACAAAAATTAAAAATATGCTGGGTCGCTACCGCTCACCAGTAAAAAATTGATACCTGGATGGGGATAAACGTCTTAAAACAGTAGGCTAAATGGGGCCAAATGGATACAAGCCAGAGAAAGATAGAAAAGGACAGAACAGAAACAGGTGACCCCCCTTAATACGTATCATAACTTCAAATCACTGCACTTGTCAAACCGGTTGTATACTAGTATTTCTGGCAAATATGAGAGTGAATGAAGTTGTTTGGGCAAGTATTTAGTTGCAGGGGGTGGTGTGAGTGGGGAGAAGGAAGGGAACAATAACACACACACACACACACACACACACACACACACACACACACATGATAATTATATGGAAAGCACTATAAGAATGTTATTATTATTATTTGTCTCTTAAGTTTCTAATTAGTTCACTCATTTTCTATCAATAGGTGCTGTAGATAATAACTGATCGATTCACAAATCGAAAGGAAATTTACGTCTTGTAGCTTCCTAAACCCGAGATGTTTATATACGGAAGTTGAGGGTTGCCCGCGCGATATGTGAGTTAGTAGGAGAAGAAATACCTAGACTGGTTGATGTGTGGGGTTGATGGGCAAGGCTACGTAGAGAAGGATGGTTTAATGAGGAGTGGTAACTATGAGGTCTTTAGGAGAGTCCCTTATATTTCGGCTCTCTCCCCCTAGGGCCTTTTTGGCGCTATAGTCGTATTTTAGGGCACATTGAATCCTTACAGAGAGAAGGATTGTTGAATGAGGAGTGGAAACTATAACTCCATTATGAAAGTCCATTTAGTTCGGCGCTCTCCCTCTAGGGCCCTTTCGAGCCGACCAGGCCAAGTGAAATAATAATAATAATAATAATAATAATATTTATTCAGTTAGCATTTTACAATGTTGGTACCACATAATATGTTACAAATATGACATGTACCAGCTTTGCATAATTCCAACTAAGGATAGCCCAATAAGGCCATTAGGCATATTTCCATTGGGGTCCTTGTGGGATTAGGTTAGCTGGGGAAAAAGGGGAGGATAAAAAAAAGTAGATACTTTAGAGAAAGTATTTCTAGGGGGTTATATTAACCCTTAAAGAGCGGCGTCCGGCTATTGTCGAGTGAAATAAATGTGGCCTATGTGGCGGGTCACGGCTATTGTCGAGTGCAATTTTGAGCACGTAATGTGCTCTGAGAGAGAGCGGAGCGGTGGGAGGAGCGTAGATTACCTAATGACCGCTCGCCACGGTGGCCGTGGAGCTACTGAGATGTACTCCTTTGTACTCCACCCTCTCTCACTCGTTTCACACGTAATAATGTAAGAAAATTACCGTATTTTAGCGATTTTGCCCTTCGGTTGCACGATCGATCGTTGCAAGATAACCAGTGATCGTAAAAGGATGGTTCGGGTGTCATTGGAAAGCTCAATTTATGCCCTTTCAGTGATACATACTTGTATTACGCTCTGGGTCTTGTTTATGCATGAAAAAGAGCATGGAAACAACCCCATTTATGGTAAAAAAAAAACGCTGGGCGATACATAGAAATTACCGCCTAGGCCGCTCGTTGAGTGTTAAGATACCTTACATTCTATAGTTGGACTGGTCAAAATATTTCAGTAATCATTTCAGTTTGTTTTGCCTATATCTTATGTTGTATTTAGTAGTAGACATAAGTTTGGTGCTCCCTTCTCGCAGCTGTTCGGTTCAGGTGCTCCTTCAGGCTACGATATACAGTAGAGCGCCGTTTATCCGTTACGCTGGGGGGGGGGGGGGGGGACATTCTGTATAACCAATAATTAGCCAATTTAGCCTGCTGTCAAAAAAAAATGAAAAATATGCTGGCTCGCTACCGCTCACCAGTAAAAAATTTACACCTGGATGGGGATAAACGTCTTAAAACCGTAGGCTAAATGGGGCCAGATGGATACAAGCCAGAGAAAGATAGAAAAGGACAGAACAAAAACAGGTCACCCCCCTTAACCCAAGATTTTATTATTAATTTTGTTTCTTCTTTTTTTTTTTTATTTTTTTTTTTACCTAAAATATTCTAAACCTCCTTGAAATGGATGTCTACCCTCTTTTGTTTACCTAGAATACTCTCAACCTCCTTGAAATGGATGTCTACCCTCTTTTGTTTACCTAGAATACTCTAAACCTCCTTGAAATGGATGTCTACCCTCTTTTGTTTACCTAGAATACTCTAAACCTCCTTGAAATGGATGTCTACCCTCTTTTGTTTACCTAGAATACTCTAAACCTCCTTGAAATGATGTCTACCCTCTTTTGTTTACCTAGAATACTCTAAACCTCCTTGAAATGGATGTCTACCCTCTTTTGTTTACCTAGAATACTCTAAACCTCCTTGAAATGGATGTCTACCCTCTTTTGTTTACCTAGAATACTCTAAACCTCCTTGAAAGGGATGTCTACCCTCTTTTGTTTTACCTAGAATACTCTAAACCTCCTTGAAAGGGATGTCTACCCTCTTTTGTTTACCTAGAATACTCTAAACCTCCTTGAAATGGATGTCTACCCTCTTTTGTTTACCTAGAATACTCTAAACCTCCTTGAAATGGATGTCTACCCTCTTTTGTTTACCTAGAATACTCTAAACCTCCTGGAACGACTATGGAGATTGGATCACATAGGCATTAATCCTATGGAGACTGATTATGACTCGGAAGTTGCGCTGCAAAGGTTTGACGAGTCTGTGAGCCTACTGTGCCTCAGACAAGCAATGTAAAGTTAGTTTACCCTGGAAGAACAGTGAGATAAGCCTGCCTACCAACTATGGTTTGGCATTAGGTCGCTTGCGCGCATTACAGCGTATATTGTCTAACGAACCGAGCACGCGCCAGGCGTATGACGATATATTTCGGAGTTATGAAGATAGGGGCTTTATTGAGAGAGTCGATGTCAAGGAACCGATTAAGAAGGGTAGGGTTCACTATCTGGCCCATCATGGGGTAAGAAAAGACAGCGTCACCACACCAATACGGGTGGTGTATGACTGCTCTGCCCACCAAGGTCAATACCCAGTCTAAATGACTTCCTGCTGACAGGTCCGTCCATGGTGTCGGACCTGTCCCAACATCTATAGCGGTTTAGGCTGGGGAAGTACGCATATACCAGTGACATCGAGAAAGCATTCTTGATGGTCAAGCTAAAGGAGGAAGATAGAGATGTTACCCGCTTTCTTTGGTTCAGCGACATTAGCGACTCTGAAAGTCCGGTCATTATATACCGTTTTCGGGTTGTACTCTTTGGGGCCACGTGTTCACTGTTTTTGTTAAATGCCACAATAAAAGAAAATCTAGCTGATACTCATGAGGACACAAGTAAACTATCTCCCGGATTATATATAGACAATTTGCAGGGTTCTAGCGATAGTCAGGATGATTTGTTATATACATACTGGCAAGCACGCAGATTGTTTGCGGATGCACATCTATTTCTCCGCGAGTGGGTTACTAATAGTGAAGATCTTCAGAGTTTGATACAGGTGTACGGTACGGCATCTCATAACCAGGAAAAGTCCAGAAATTTGGGGATGATCTGGCAACCTAAACATGACGTACTAACTTTTCAAACAAGGTATTATGCTCAGCAGACAGGAGCGCACACAAAAAGAAGTCTGTTGAGCAAAGTTGCGCAATTTTTTGATCCTTTGGGTCTAGCATTACCCGTTACCATAAGAGCTAGGATTCTAATGCAGGAAGTTTGGAGCCGTAAAATAGGTTGGGATGACAGTTTGCCCGAGGACCTGAATGACCAAGGGACATTGTTGTTGAATGAGTATGCCATCCTATGTACTAAACCTATACCTCGTAAAGTGGCGGCGTTCGGTGACGTTACGTTACACACATTTTGCGATGCTAGCACCACGGCATACGGGGTAGCCATATACTGTATGTCGTTACTTCATTTGGGGCACATTTAGTTACAGCCCTGGCCCAGGTAGCCCCGGTTAAAAAGGTAACTATCCCTAAAATGGAATTGACTGTCATGCTGCTCTTAGCACGTCTGGTGCAACATGTACGCGCAGCATACGAGAGCGAACTAAATATTGAAATCGTTCACGTTTGGTGCGATAGTCAGGTCGCACTCAACTGGATACATAGCAAGAAGTCTCTGCCAGTTTATGTGCGGACTAGGGTAGATGAGATTAGAGCCCTTTTGCCAGACGTTGCTTATCATTATGTAAATACAAAAGAAAACCCAAGTGATCTCATAACTAGGGGTATAACAGCTAGCCAGTTGGTGAAGTCCGAATTGTGGTGGCATGGTCCAAAGTGGCTGCTCCATGAAAGTGAATGGACGGTTTGGGCATGCTGTGACAGTGGCAGTTACAGCCCAACCAAATGAGCCACCGGGTCCAATCATAGAGTGGGCAAGATTCGGTGACTATAATAAACTAGTCAGAGTTGTAGCTTGGGTATTGCGATATGTATCCAATATCAAGCTTAAAGTAACGGGCCAACTCTGCAACATGGGTCCCAACATTGATGCTCGTGAATTTAAAGCAGCTGAAGTAACTTTGATCAAATGGGTTCAAGTAGAAACCTTTTCCAATGAATTAGAATCCTTTTTTTTTTTTTTTTTTTTTTAAGAGACAATGAACGGAGGAAGGAAAAACACAGATAAAACAAAAAGGTAAATGTGCCTAAAGGCATCCTCCATTCATAAATGTTTTGTAACAACTGGATTTGAACATTTGTAGATTGTAAGTTTGTGGAAGAGCAAGGTTATGGTCTTCGAAAGGGGTGAAGTCACAGAGTGTGAGGTGAAGCTGAACGGTCAGGCTATGGAGATCGTCAACTCTTTTAAGTATCTGGGCAGTGTGTTGAGTAAAGATGGGACTATGGATGAAGAGGTGCGGGAGAGGGTACAACAGGGGAAGAGGGTTGTAGGAACGCTAAAAGCAGTAACAAGAAATAGGGTGGTCAGTATGGAAGTGAAGAAGTCCTTGCATGACAGTGTGGTAATCCCGACACTGACTTACGGAAGCGAAGCATGGACGTTGGTTGAGAGACTCAGACCAAGAGTGAGAGCAGTGGAAATGAATTACTTAAGGAGTGCGTGCGGAGTTACATGGAGGGATAGACAGACTATAAGACTGTAAGAAGGAGGTGTGGTGTGGAGGTAGATGTGCTGGAAAGTGTGAAAAGGAACAACTTGAGATGGTTCGGCCATATGGAACGTATGGAAAGCGAGAGAATGACTAAGAGGGTGTACGAGAGCGAGGTGGAGGGACAGAGGGGGAGAGGTAGACCGAATATGAGGTGGAAGGATGGAGTGAGGAAGTACATGAACGAAGGCGGTGCTGGTTGGGGGGAGGGGCGTCGAGTGACTGGGGACAGAGGTGCATGGGGGCGGTTCGTTCGTGGCCACCCCTTCGGGGATCACGGCGTCAGGCAATAGATAGATAGAAGTTTGTGGAAAGCAATTCGAGGGAAGTGAATTCCAAAGAGTAGTAGCTCTGGGGATAAATGAATTCTGATCAGCAGAAGTTCTGCATTGTGGAGGAGAAAGTGTAAATTCATGGGCGCTCTCAGCTGCCCTAGTTCTACGGGGAAAGATGTGGAGAGGCGGCACAATTGAAGCAAGTTCCTCGGAACAATTGCTGTGAAAATATCTGTAGAATGCAAGGGATGCAACGTTTCTTCGTATGGATAATGTAGGAAGGTCCTGTGTGATTGCAGGGTTATTTATTAATCTAATAGCTTTATTTTGAATTTTGTCCAACTGCCTCAATGCAACCACTCCACTTCCACCCCACAGAGGTGAACAGTAATCCATCTGAGAACGCACATGACTTTTATATATACGCCAACTGCTCGTCAGTGAAGAATTCTCGAACTCTGTACAGGAGTCCCAGTTTTTTAGAGGCATTCTTAGCAATGCTTCTAACATAATGTGTCCAGCTCAAGTTAGTAGTTAATGTTACACCGAGAATGTCAATACTAGGGGAAGTGGGAATATTTACATCATTAAAAATATAAGGGAGTCAGAAAAATTCTGTCTGTTAGAAAATTGTATGTACCTGGTTTTCTGAGCATTAGAGGAAGCTATATTTTGTTTGTCCCCATTCATTAATTTTAGAAAAAAGGTCCTGGTTCTGAGAAATTGCAGTATTTATTTTTGAATTTATAAGATCGGGTTGGGTGAAAGAATTGGTAAATGTGAAGGAACTGTGGAGTGTTGAGTCATCTGCGTAGGAATGTCTTGGATTATGAGTGGTAGATATGAGATCATTGATATGAATGAGGAACAGAGTTGGGACCAAAACAGATCCCTGGGGAACACCAGCATTTATTGAGTGAAATTGAGAATAAAGGCCATCTACCATTACACGTATTTTTCTGTTATGAAGATAAGAAGAAATTAGTGGAACTAATGATGCAAGGCCGTAGTGTGACATCTTCGACAATAAGGATTGATGCCAGACTCTATCAAATGCCTTTGATATAATTATCCAGTGCTATTGTATGTGTTTCACCATGTTGGTCTGTAGCTTGGTTGAATTAATGCGTAAGAAGGCAAAGAATGTCTGCAGTTATCGACATCGTCTAAAACCATATTGCCTATCACTGATTAATTTATTATTCTCAAGATGCTTAATTATGTGATTATTTAATATAATTTCAAAGACTTTACCAAGAGTGGAAGTTGTTGTTGTTGTTGTTGTTGTTGTTCCTCAAGCTGCCTGGCCGAACAGCCCCAAGGCCCCGAATAAGGCCAAGGCCATAATAGAGCGCCCCCAAAGAACCCTCCCTGCCGACCACAATAAAGCCTGGGTGACCGAAGCCACTCCATGGCGGGGAGCTAAGGAGGGTGCGGAAATGCCCGGGAAACCAAAGCCCCACCCAGGGCCCTGTGCCCCTCAGCAATTATGAAGAGAAAGTTGAGGGGCAAAGGAAAAATGTGACGCTTTGGCTTCCAATCATGGTAGATTGGGAGGTCAATCCACGGAAGAGACGCCGTCACTTGAGATCTAGAAAATATATAAGTAAAAGGAACAGTCAGAGTAAGCTATGGGTATGGCAGAGATCGCTCAGTTCTCACTCTGATAGACCAGCCCATCACCACCAAGAGTGGAAGTTATAGCTATTGGTCTGTAGTTTGATGGATCTGAAGAGGCACCTTTTTTAGAAACTGGATGGATGTTTGCTTCTTTCCAGGGTACTGGGAACCATGAGGTATGAGTACACAGACGGAAACATTTTGCCAATACAGGAGCGAGCACCAAGGAGCAATTCTTAAGTACTATTGGAGGAATTTCATCGGGACCAGGAGCCTTATCTACTGAGAGATTCTGCAAAATAGTTTTGACATGTCTGGTGTGGATCTTAAGTGAGGGAATTTCAGGCGAATTAAAATTAAGTACAGGGACATCTTGATTTATTTCATCTAAGGTTGAGTTGGTGGAGAAAATATCCGCAAGAAGAATAGCTTTACCTCGTGGGTCACTTACAAGATTGCCAGTCGGAGATTTTAATGGTGGAATGGATGAAGCAGTGAAGTTAGATTTGAATGAGTTAAGAGTAGACCAAAATATTTTGTTATCATTTGGATTATTTAGAAGTTTATTTGCCTGAGAAAGTTTGATTTAGTTAGGTTTAATACAGTTTTGGCATGATTTCTGATGTTTCTAAAGTAATTAAAGGCTTCATGTGTTTTTGATCTTGTGTATGCATTGTAGGCTATTGCTTTTTGTTCAGTTACTCTAGCACAATTATGGTCAAACCATTTAGGTGAATTAGATCTTTTACTGTACTTTTGATGAGGAATAAAAGTTGCCATTCAAATTTTTACAAAATCAAGTATGTGGCTCAAGGTGGAGTGTGCATCATTAGAAAAGAAAGAGGTCCAGGGAATATCAATAAAGAAACCTTGAAGACCCTTCCAGTCTGCCCTATCGTAATGCCATTTAGTCACCAAAACAGGTTCAGAGTGGGAAGGTGTGGTAGGTGGCCTGTATCAGACAGTGATCAGAAGATCCAAGCTGGGACCTCACTGTAACATCATAATTTTCTGAATTGGTTGTTAAAAATAAGTCCAGTAGGTGGGAATTATGATTAGGATTATCTGGTACACGGGTGGGTTGGTTGACTAGTTGAGATTAAATGAGTCTGCAAATAGCTCACATTCAAGACCAGCATCATCAGTTTGGCTGAATGAGTGAGCCATTCAACATTATGGACATTAAAATCACCCAACACAGTGATTTCAGAAGAAGCATTTAAGTGAGTACACTGAGTTGTGAGGACAGAGAATCAAAAGACTTTGCTCTGGAGGAGTATTTGGGGAACGGTAGATGCAACATATGTATTTAAATTTACCACAGAAATTAATTTGTATATAGAATAATCAAAATAGGGACAATTGAAACTAGTAACCTCCTCCAGGGCAATTTCAGATTTTGCAAAGCAACATACACCTCCTTTAGGTCTGAAATTTTGGAGCAGTTGAAAACCTGGAAAATTAAATCTAGACGTGTCAGATGTGGATGTTACTTGAGTCTCTGTCCAAAAAAGGAGAGTAGGGGATTCTGCTTGAAGAAATTGGTGTAAAGAATTGATGTTAGAGTGAAGTCCCCTTATATTACTAAAGAAAAAGCTGCACCGACGAGCAGCTTTGGGATGTTGCAATGCTCTTGACACAGTCGCATGATGACGACCGGGAGGGCCCTGTGTCAATGACCCAACCCTGCCGGGGGTGGATATCCGAGGGACCACCAGGTTTGCTCTTAACAATTGTACTACCATATTTATTAGGTAAGTGTATGGTGTTACATGTATGATATGTAGTACAAAGCTCGAATAAGACATTAATGCCTAATATAGTGCGTCAACTAAGGTTGCACCTCGACAATGGCCTCATCAGGTGTGAGGGTCGCCTGAAGTGGTCGGGTGTAACAGACGGCACAAACCGCCCTATACTTATGCCAACAAGACATCACGTTACTGATCTATTGATCATACGTGCACAAACTGCACATAGGGAAGTAAAACACAACGGGGTATGTCATATTATATCGAATTTACGTCTCACATGGTGGATACCCAGAGTTCGACAAGTAGCTCGACGCGTAGTAAGAAAGTGTGTAATATGCCAGAGACTAAAAGGTAAATCATATGCAACTAGACCAGCTCCACCTCTACCTGAATGCCGTGTAAAGAACATAGAACCTTTCCAAGCTGTAGGGTTAGATTACACAGGGGCATTGAAGACGAGAGAGCATGAGAAGGTTTATATATTATTGTTTACCTGTGCAACGTCTCGAGCGGTACACCTAGAACTATGTGATAATATGTCTAGCGAAGAATTTATGCTGGCGTTTAGACGGTTTTGTGCCCGTCGTTCATTCCCTCAACTCATTCTTAGCGACAATGCTCCCACTTATGTCCAAGCATCAAAATATCTAAAGGATATGAATAGTGATCCTACTATCATCACTTTTTTGGGAGAAAAGAAGTGCAAATGGAGGTTCATTCCAGTTAATGCACCTTGGTTTGGTGGAATGTGGGAACGGTGTGTCGGCATAGTAAAGTCAGGACTCAGAGCGGTAGTAGGATGTGCTCTATTAAAGAAAAGTTAGTTGACGACAGTCCTCACAGAGATAGGGGCAGTCGTGAATGATCGGCCGCTTGCATATGTGTACACCGACCTGCAAGTACCACTACCATTAACGCCAGCTCACTTGCTATATGGAAAACCATTGACTGCGTTTCCATCTGATTTCCAGTCCATAGTAGAGTTAGAGGATCCCTCGTTGTACTCTGAGGCAGCGGTGTCTAAGAGATACCAGTATATATCCAGGATAATCGAGGATTTTAGGAAACGGTGGATTAGTGAATATCTGCTAGCATTGAGGGAAACGAGTGTTACTCCCTCTGGTAGACCAATGGCACCTACTGTTGCTGAAGTTGTTTTAATTAAAGAAGATAATCCTCGTTTATACTGGAAATTGGGCCGCGTGTTGGAGGTATGTATACAAGGGGGCAGACTCTGTAGAGTGGGTGGCGCTATTGAAGACAGCCACTGGAACTACCGTTTGTCCTATCGCACGTTTGTATGCTTTGGAGCTCGATTCCGCATTGCAATCTGATGCTCCACCTGTTATTGCTGGGTCCGAGGATTCTCAAAGGAACGACTCACCTCTTACTGATGGTGATCATTCTCGGACCGGGACGTGTCCCAGACGCGCTGCTGCTGGCGCCGTCGACATGTGGCATCAGAAGATAGCCTCTGGGCAACTTTAAGTTTAAGGTGGGGTTCCGGTATTTTTTTGTGGGGGGAGTGTATCGTAAATACGATAGGCTATGACTCTTTTGTGATCCCGTATGTCTCTGTGACGTCACGGTCGCTCATGCAGCACTACGTAGGACGAGTAGATCGTATATTATAAGATTGTAAATAAGTTAAGTTATAAAAGGCCTAATATGCTATTAAGCAATATTGCCATGGTCTTATGTAGTATATATGAATTTATCGTATATATATTAATATAATTTATCGTATAGAGCAACCTAGATGCGGTACGATAATTTGGGCTCCTGGCGTTTGCCAAGGCAGCAAGGTGTGCCTCTGAGGAAGAGAGAGCAGAGCCTTCACGAACACCGACCAGTTAACATCTATTTTCCGCCCTCAGTTGATCGCGCTATTGTACCTCTAATCACAATACACTGACAGCAATACAAACAGCTACACCATCACGACGCTCTCACTCATCGACGCCCCATGACTGACTGAACAGATAAGTCCATAATATTCATGTCCATATCCCATGTCATCATTTTATTCTTTTCTTTCACTTGACCTCGAGTCCTCGGGACCGAAGTCCTCGTTCCCCCATTGTCCGCCATAATTTGGGTAAAACGTTCTCCCTTGCCTCGTTGTCCACGTGGAACTATTGGTGAGTTTAATTCCTGGCTAGTATATTAACCCTTTTAACCTTACCCTATCTATAAATTTATTATGTGAGACCTTTGGATATAAAATAGCCTTGTTTCAGATTGGAATTAAATTTAGATATGGAGTAGTTTTCCCCCCAAAAATTTTTTTTTTTTTTTTTTTTTGAAGAAATTGATTTTTATTGATTCATTATAGTCCTTATCAAAATATTTAAACTTCCATTGATAGTTTACCACACACTTGGACATGGCCCAGACACAACGGCTAGCATCTCCCGGCTCAATGGTGGCATATAGCGGGACTCGGCGGTCGCTTAGTGAACCTCGAGCCACACTGAACTAAGCGGAGACGGGTGTTGCCATGATCCTGTGAGGAGGGCGTATCCAATCACCGTTGAGGCGGGACGCATCAGTTTGTAGAATGCACTGGTAGGGAAGGGTCTAATGGGGCCAGGACGGTGGACTGAGCAGGGCAGGCCTTGACCCCAGCGGAAAGCCTCATTTTGGTCAGAGCGGTCCACATTAACGACCGTCTTCGGGCTCATCAGGGGGTGCAGGGGCTGAGCGGCAGTGGCGATGTCGGTGGTGAAGCTCCGCCAAGCTGGTTCAACCAAACCCATGAAGGAGTGAAGGTCGGTGATGTTGGCTGGTGTCGGTGAAGATCCCTTGATCCGGCTCCGACTATTTGCCAGGGTCAGCCGAGATGCCCCTCCACCTGAGAGCGGTGTGACCCACAGAAGTTTAACACTGGGTGCAAGCGCCCACTAGACTTGTCCTTGTTGATGTGATCCCACTGTCGCCCACTGCGCGGCACCGTATGAGCACTTC
>CM064553.1:1396296-1421286 GCA_032716605.1 Paralithodes platypus | reverse complement strand
CCGACTCCTTCCTCTTTGTTGCTTCTTGAGTGTAGCCTGTGTTACGATCCAGGTTCTCAAAGACACAGGGCTCTTCAACATTGGACTAGATAATGGCAAAACGCAACAACGGTAACACTAGATCCAACCCCTGCCTTAAACTCTGGAAAACAAAACACCATTACCGCCCTGAGTCGTGCCTGGACAACGAGGTATCCTATGACTCGGTAACTGGTGCACACACACTAGGCTGACGCTCAATGAAACAGCCTATTCTCAAACAGTAAAAGATTACTCGATTATGTTTACACAAAGAAAAGATAGTTAACGTGATTAATTAACGTTACGGTAGATACTCAAATAACTGGCACTCCTGTATTAAAGAAAGTGCAATGCTAGTCCTGCAACATCAACTGGAAACTTCTGAAATAAGTCTGATGCTGGGAAGATGTTCGTAAAGAATCTTGAACAATTATAATGCAGAATACGGGTCACAATAAATGCTAGGACATATAGTAATAATAGGCAGGCGAATAATAAAGACTGCGCAAAGGTAGTAATGCTCGACAACTAAAGAAATGCTTCATGACACAACGCAACAGCCTACTAGGGTTGTGCAACTCAACAACAACCTCGGCTCAAAAGTGCAGTGAATAATAATGTTGCATACATATAATAATGGGGGCTTATCTCTAACCAGTGTCTGCTCAGTTAATAAAGTCTAGCTGGGGTATCAAGGCAGGGCAACAATGGGTGAGCATGCGGCTCGTAGCCTAACGTTGTCCGAAGGTGGTATAATGAAGATTACGTTATATGAAGGGGATGCTCTCTTGATAAAATCTAGGTCTCTAGTACCTAGCTCTATCCTGGCGATCCCTCAGAAGTCAACACATAGAGGCAGCACTATGTTGTGAGGGATAGGCTATGGCCCTCTCACACCACAGCGCTGTGCTCGCAAAGTAAACCCACCCGAAGACAACTTAGGCTCCCACAGTACCTGTCGATGTCGTGCAGGGCTTAGCTAACACTGCACACATCGGAGACAACGACACAGTAACCTTACCCCTAGTCTAGCTTTAGATAACCAAGCAGAATCACTCAACACCTTGCCAGGGAGACATATACCGGTCTACAACCTTCCCGAGAGAGGACACATACGGAAAAGTCCGTCTCTCTAACCTCAATAAAGCATAATACCTCCTTAACCTAATACATGGAAATATCTGAGAGCTTCGCGTACAATACGACTGGTCGACGGTGAACGTCTATGCTGAAACCAGAAGGGATGTTGAGTTTAATAAAGATTAGAGAATGAGAAAGGAGAAGTCGAGAGAGAGAAATAGTATGCAAAGTGGCGAGTATGGGGGACAGAATTGCAAAGGATGTAGGCGATACGCGTGTCAGGCAAGCTCTGAGCTGGTAAAGAACACGAGGCCGCGATGGGAAGGGACTAGTTGACCACCCGGCCGCCAACGCCGTCAGCGCCCAAGCGAGCCGCGTCATAGCTCACCCCGCTGCCAGGTGTACTCCCTCACCCTCTCTCGCTCGCCTCCCACACAAGCAACATTTATATTATAGCGAATATAAAATATAAGGCGCGGTCACAGACCAAAACAAAGACCATTTCTAGACTGTCTGTGGCAACACGACACTAATTAAATAAAGCAGATCATTCTAGGACAAC
The DNA here is from genome assembly GCA_032716605.1 of Paralithodes platypus. Lineage (NCBI taxonomy): Eukaryota > Metazoa > Arthropoda > Malacostraca > Decapoda > Lithodidae > Paralithodes > Paralithodes platypus. The sequence goes on along the minus strand of CM064553.1, from coordinate 1,419,623 downwards.
TGTAGCCCATCCCCCCATCCTGGCGAGCGCTAGCGAGCTGCAATGCCCCACGCAACCATTCTGCTAACGCCGGGAGGCATCACACCTGGACAGGCGGTCGTGGCGCCTGGTTCTCAGTTCGTCTCTTCTTGGTAAGCGACGAACTAGGGTGAACCTGGATAAGCAATGAACTAGGGAGAATCTGGGTAAGAGATCCTCCTATAGCCTGGGTAAAGCCGAGTTGTCGCATAATCGCCACATCCTGGACTCTAGCTGGTTCCTGTGTCTCTCGCTGAGGGATGGTTTCCGGGGAAGATGGGCTGGAGCGGTCCTTATGATGGGGCTGGATTTGTATTCTTCTAAGATAGAGGTTTCCGCTGAAGCCCTAATGAGTGGTGGGGCAGGTAGTAGAAACTCCCATTTTCTACCAGCTGGCTGGAAAGGGGAGACTGTCCGCTTCCGTTCTTTATGATGGAGGCGGCAAGGGGAGACTATGGTATTTTCGGGGTGACTTGTGCCCTTCATTTTTTGAGTATCTGGCTTTGGGAATATCAAGGGCAGGATATCCATCAAGGGCTTGATGAAAGGCAAGGTCACTGCCAATGCTGGTAGAGGCCCGGGTTCGCGCCCACGCTCGGCGCATTAAAGATTTTTCACAAGCACTGAGTTGTTACCATCCCTCATGAGCAAAGGGATGGGATAGTAGTACAGGACCCCAGTGGAAATACGCCTAATCGGCCTTATTGAGCTATCCTTAGCTGGCTTAGCATGCGCCAGCTTTAAGAACTATTATTATTATTAGAGGTTGCCCGGGGTTGTTGGTGATGCTTGCAGGCCTAAAGATGATCGTTGCTATCCTGCATGCGGTTGCAGGTATATCAATATTATGCTTTATTCATCACAACCTAACACTTTATCGGTCTACCTAACGCCAGATGCATTAATCCCTGTGGGGGTGTCCACAAATGAACTGTGTTCATGCTCCTCTGTAGCCAAAAATATGCGACTAAATATATCCTACATTAATAAAGAAATTAGCAAATTTTAGCATAGCCTACAGAATAAACTACCGAACGCAATACAATAACGAAGTAGCACATCAAACTACAACTGTAGGCAACACAACACAACATAACACTATATCCACGATACTAACGCATGCAAATAGACAAACACAACGACACAACACAACCAACGACATCCACTCTTGTTTTATTCTCTTTTATCGTCTGGAGACTTTCATTAGTCACACACACACACCTGCATACACACACACACACACCTGCATACACACACACACACCTGCATACACACCTGCATACACACATACACACACACACACACACCTGCATACACACACACACACACACACAGCCCGTAGCCTAGTAGGTAGAGCTCTCGTCTCACACACGAGGGGTCGGGGGTTCAATCCCCAGCCGGGCGGAGACAAATTGGGCTTGTCTCCTTTCATGTGTTAGCCTCAGTTCACCTAGCTGTAAATAGGTACCTGGAATAAGTGGACGATGTTGTGACGTCCCATCTGGGGTTGGCAAAAATGGTACAAGGCAAGATGGGTATCATATGGTTCACCTAAGCTGATGGCTACCTAAGCCTTCGTGCGAGACGGTACCGTCTATAGTGAGAATGGTACCATGCAGATCCACCCTAAGCCTTCGTTTCCGATGTCGCCAATTGGCTAAAAATACAGACTACACACACATCCACAGCCATTCCAACGATACATATAACACCTACACATATAGGAGGCGGGAAATAACGAGCATGCTCACTCCCGCAATACAACTAGAGTAAGTACAACTAGAGTAAGTACACGCACCTGCTAACATTCGCATTTACAACTGCATACACACACACACACACACATCTGCACACATACACACACACCCACACACACACCTAAGGTATATAATATATATGTACTGCACATGTATTTGTATGGTCATATGCACATATGCATGTAAATATACGTACATATGAGCGAGAACATATTGCTCACTAGCGCAACTTCTGATTATAAATCTATGCATAAGCATTATCTATTATTAAGTGTTCGCGTATCTTCATCCATGTATTTCCACCCTTAACAATAGAACGCCCAGCTTTTCCACATTTCACCTTCTATCACACACACACACACACACACACACACACACACACACACACACACACGAATGAACACACACACACACAACTACCGAGGATTAACCTCCCATTGTAGTAGGCTTTACCTGACCCTACCTGTACGGACTTGAATTGCCGCTCCCTCTTTACCCTTTACCTCTTTACCCTGACCCTACCAAAACAGTTTTTGTATGTATGTATGTTTGTGTGCATACGTGAGCGTTTGTGTATACGGACATGTGCACACTTACTGCATGTTATTATGTTCTTATATATGTATATGTATGCGCATGTATGTGCGTACGTACGTATATATGTATGTTCTGTATATGAGTAAGTAAAATAAATGTGTATATGTACTGTATATCACTTACTCTCATGGTTATTTTATGATAATTTGTATTCTGCACCTGCATCATTATTGATTTTTTTTTTTTTTTTTGTAAACTGAGCTTACCATTTTCATATCTGTACATCTCATGTTCATCCACTAAATTGTAAAATGTGTATTTTCAGCTCATGAGGCTGCCATTCTTTAATAATCCGTTTATTATTATTATTATTATTAGTATTACACACACTCACTGTACACACACACACACACACACACATACACCTGCATACACAAAGACCCACACACACACACCTGCATACACACCCACACACACACAATTTATGTTCTACTCCCAGTGCACGTTTCACATACACACACACACGCATACACACACACACACACACACACACCTAATTTATGTTCTACTCCCAGTGCACGTTTCACACACACACACACACACACGCACACACACACACACCTAATTTATGTTCTACTCCCAGTGCACGTTTCACATACACACACACACACACACACCTAATTTATGTTCTACTCCCAGTGCACGCTTCACATACACCCACACACACCTGCACACCCACACACACATACCCCCCCCCCCCCACCCCCACACATGCTCACCTGTACACACACACACGCACACTTCTAATTTATGTTCTACTCCCAGAGCACGTTTCACCGTGTTACGAGTGTATTTGCCCCGCCAGGTAGTGGTTGAAACTTTCTATTTCTCGGTTTTTCAACAACAAACCAACTACGCCATCTGCCTTGACTTTCTGAATGTTCCTTTGGATTGGCTCAAAGTGTAATTGTGTGGATGAGTGTCGCATAGATATAGGAAGAGAAAGTGTGTGTGTGTGTGTCCAATGCGCAATAAGGAAAGTAAATGACACGGTACAACAAGGGACTGGAGTTCTCGAAAGGGGCCTTGCCGTCTTTGGTCGCTATTAATTAAATATATATATATATATATATACTGTATATATATATATATATATATATATATATACAGTATATGTAAAGAGTCAATAAAAGCTTTAAAAATAAAGTCTTGTTCATCTTGCAAATATTTCTCCGAGCAAATCATCAAGGCGCGAAAGTAAAAGCCAATCACAATTCCTTGTTTTGTCCTAGTATCAGTGGATGAATAATAGTGTAACAAGGTATTTTTGTTGGTCGGTTTTTTGAAAGCTTTATACTTTACATTGTTTCGTAATCTACAGTAAACTGAATGCATGGGTCTACGCTATTTACCCTATATCTAAGATTATCTAAGTTCAATGTACAGTATATGGGGCTTTCAGTAAAAGATCATCTACATACCCAAACCAAGTCAAATCTCTACATCCCAAACGATCATAAATTACCATGGTATACAATTAGGTACTAAATGTCCTCATGACATTTATGATATACCCTCAATTTCTGTTTTTAAGATGTCCCTCAAATCCCACTTACTATCCAGGTATGGATATGTTTGTCTATGTATACCTCATGTAGGCCCTATGTAATGTATAGTTTAGCTAGCACAACATTATTTTATCTTTGCAGTTATGTAAGTGTAGAAAGGAGTAAAAATTTACAATTTGTTATTGTGGTTAACACAATTCGAGATATATAGAAGATGCATTAAATAGTGGTTATCTTGTAAGGCTCAGCCAAATCACATGTTCATGCAGCCAATTTCAATTTCAATGTAATTTTGAATAAGGTCCGAGTAGATAAAATTATGCTCTCCACGACCTCCCCCCCCCCCCCCCTGACAGTTGGTACACTTCTGAAAACAAAACAAAGTTTAGACACTTGCCCCTGCCAATCAACGAACCGTGATGCCGAAATCCTCCCAGAGTGTGGAGAACTACAGGAGTTAAAGACATTCATCTCCTTTGGCTCAGACGACTATTTCACGTAATTGAGAGCGCAATGAAAATCCGAATTGCTGAGCACGCTGAGAGAGTGGCAGTCAGACTCCCCAGTGTCTGGGATAGCCCACTAAAAGTACAAGGTATCCTGAAGTTTGCTTGAAGTCTGGTAGGCCAACGCTGTACTGCCCGAGGTAACCTGAGGTCTGTCTGAAGTGTGGTAGGCCAACACTTTGCTACCCAAGGTATCTTGACGTGTGGTAACGTGTGTCTCCCAAGTATCACCATATCCTGAAGTCTGCCTGAAGTGAGACAAGTCAAGTATGCACAATCCCCCTTTTAAGTGTTCATTTTGGTTACAGAGGGCTAGTGTTAAGTTAAAACTAATCATTTGACTTTCCTTGTTCTCATAAGATTCTGGTAATTGTGCGACCGAGAAACCACCCCTTGAGTGTTTTTGCTCATTCGTGCAGATTGTACTATTCTACGAAGTTGTAACAACGTACCACAAGTTCATAAAAGTGTATATTCTGTGAAGTTGTAGAGGCACTCCACACACAGGCCTTTGACAAAGTTCCCCACAAACGTTTACTGCTAAAACTAAAAGCGCATGGAATACAAGACGGTGTGTTGAAATGGATAGAAAATTGGCTCAGCGACAGAAAGCAAAGAGTAGTCATAAACGGTAAGGCATCTAAATGGACCAATGTAAGTAGCGGGGTACCCCAGGGATCGGTACTAGGACCAATTCTCTTTCTAATTTACATCAACGACATAGATGAGGGTCTCACCTGTACAATCTCAAAATTTGCTGACGATACAAAAATTGCAAATAGCGTACTCTCAAAAGATCAAGTTGACGATATGCAACACAATCTAGATAAATTGTCACATTGGGCCCAAATTTGGCAAATGAGTTTCAATGCGGATAAATGTAAAGTACTACATATCGGATACCTAAATGAGAAAGCAAACTATTCAATGAATGGCACTCAGCTTAAGAATGTAAACAGAGAAACCGATCTGGGAGTAACAATATCGAGTAACCTAAAACCGAGTCAACAATGTTCAGAAGTTGTTAAGAAGGCAAACAAAATAATTGGCTTTATAGGCAGGTCATTTGAGCATAAATCCAAAGACGTTATCCTAACCCTTTACAATTCCTTAGTCCGCCCTCTTCTGGAATACTGCGTTCAATGCTGGTGCCCTTATTACCAAAAAGACATAAACAAGCTAGAAGAGTTCAACGTAGAGTTACCAAAATGATACCTAGCCTAAAGAACAAACCATACGAAGAGCGTCTTAGAGAATTAAATCTATTTCCTTTAACCCAGCGCAGATTAAGAGGTGACTTAATTCAAGTATTCAAAATCATCAAAGGCATCGACAATATGAACTGTAGTAAGTACTTCACTATCGACCAATCTAATTACACGCGGGGAAACGGTTGCAAAATTATTGGTAAATCTTTTAACTCACACGAATCTAAGAATTTCTTCTTCAATCGAGTTGTCAACTTGTGGAATGGGCTTCCCCGAGACGTTATAGACTGCAGCACCGTTGATTCATTTAAACTCCGCCTAAACAAATATCTCGCATCAAACCCGACACTGACTGCAGCCTGGAAGGGTCACTAGACCTGTTGTTGCTTGATTTCCTTTCCTTTGTACAGTCATAGAGTCATTTACAAGGGTAGAACTATTCCCTCGACATAGTAACTGTTCATCATTTCTATAAGGTATATTTTGTGTAGTTGTAACGATGTCTACGTGTGTTCAAAAGAATTCCATGTGCATTCATAAAGTTATTGAGAAGGGTGGAACTATTCCCTGGACATAATAAGTGTTCATCATTCCTATGAGGTGTATTATGTGTGTTCACAAGTGTGTATATTCTGTTAGTGCGATGCCGAGTGTGTTTCCCAACCTGCTAAATATAGATTCGCCCAGCCACTCATTCATTTACATATAAAGAAGCTTGGTTTACACCCTCTCACCCTTCCCCGATGTCCCTTTGGTCTTCCCACCTCCTTGGTCAGTCCCTCCTCTCCCCCGTTTTCTCTCTGTCTCCCCCCCCCCCCCCCCCGATTCCGCATACGTACATACATACATACCTACATACATACATCTGACACCTTGCTTCCAGAGGAGGCACCTCAAAAGGGATGACCATGTCAGAAACTGCCTCCAGGCTCACAAAATTTATGCTCCCACTGTCCCACTCCGTACAGTGCCACCTCTGCCAAGTGGATTAAGACCATCATTTTGCACTGAAGGAGCAGACCCAGAGCAGTCCTTCACCCGCATGGCAGTTCTACCACTGTTATGGTATTGTCTATACCCTCATGGGTGCCCGGGCAGGAAGTGTACTGAACACAGGAGAATTCTGAAGATAGGAAGTAGTGGTCCACTGCTACTGAAGCTAATTGCACCACCAAAGTGGGTCGTGGGGTCGCCACATCCCTACGCCAAAATAACAAGCAATTCGAAAATATTTCAGTTAATGTAGAGGCTGTGTAGCCTTTGTGGTTTTATGTAAGAAAGTAGGAGTGTATATATATCTTAAGATCAAGTTAGAATTATTGTTCTTTGTGAAATTGAGGCACAAAGAAAATAGCACCAAAGGATGCCAGGTGATAGAAACAAGGTGTCTAGAGCTCCTTAAAATCCAACTAATACCCGGGAGTACACCCCTAAATCACTCATGTATACAATACCATTATAATTATATATATATATATATATATATATATATATATATATAATTATATGCTCAGGCCCAATCCCCACTTTTCCAATTTTTTTATTTTATTTTCCTCTATTTTATTATAATAATTATTATATTTTTTTTCTTTCTTGGGAGTGGCTCACTCAAGACTGAGCAAGAACAGCAAAACACAAAACACAAGACAAAACAGCGAACAAACACAGTCAAAACACAAAATTCACACACATCTAGGTCACCCAGGAGAACACCCAGAGACCAGGGTCACCAAGGTCGCTCCAGCTCTCCCCCGGCCCCCGACCACTGGAGAGGCTCCGATCTCGGTAGGCAGACATGTAGCGGAGCTAAAGCCACAAGCCCGCCCACCACACTTCCAGGCGCACCCTTCATATTAATCGTCTCCCCGGGCCAGGTGCCTGATGGACTATTATCTAGTCCAACTTGCGCCCGACCCCTTCCCCCAAATGACCGTTGTTCACTCAACTATTCACAAGCATTCTCCATTCATTCCTGTTTATTACCACTTCCTTTGCCTGATCTATAGTCATCCCTCTATCATCCAAAGCTTGTCTTACACAGTCTCTCCATCTCAATGGGGGTCTTCCTGCCCTTCTATCTCACCTTGTACCTGACTCATATATTCTCTTTGTAAGCCTTTCATCTCCCATTCGTTTCAACATGACCATACCAGCTCAGCACCCTTCTGTCCACTCTGGCTGACAAATGTTCCTGCTGCCCCACTCTCCTACGTATCTCTTCATTCCTCAATCCGTCTCTATGAGTAACTCCACACATACTCCTCAAGCAGCTCATCTCCATCACATCCAGCTTTCTTCTCTCCCTTTTCTTCAGAGCCCATGTCTCAGCCCCATACATCACTGTTGGTACAACAATTCCTTGATACATTGCACTTTTTCCTTTCATTCCGAGATTTCTCGTCTTCCACATACTTCCCATTGCTCCGAAAACTTTCCTTCCTTCACACACTCTCTGTTTTACCTCCATTTCCATACCTCCACTCCTGCTTATCGTTCCTCCTAGATATTTAAAACACTCTACTTGTTCCAATATTTCCCCATCCAGCCTCACATCTAGATTCACCCTATGATCACGCCTATTACACACCATTACTTTACTTTTATTGACGTTCACTTTCAGTTTCCTCCTCCCACAAACCACTCCAAACTCTGAATATATATATATATATATATATATATATATATATATATATATATATATATATATATATATATATATATATATATATATATACAGTATATTTCATCATGTCTCTGCAATAGGAAGATAGGTCTAATGGTAGAGGGCTAAAATTAATGGTCTTTGTTTTCATAATTTTACTCCACATAATTATACTGCAGTTCCACATGGATCAGTGTTAGCCAAAACTTTATTACTTATTGACACCATTGTTCCCCTGTATGTTACCCGAAACTATTCATTGTAAGTATATCAATTGTATGTAGAATTGGCATAATATATGAACATAGATCCATTCTGTGATATACAGTATACTATATATGTATAAAGTAAATGTCAAGGAATATAACACGATTTATACTTGAAAGTCTGATTACGTGTATTATCATTGTTTTGGGTACATATAACTTTTTATTTTTATATCGTTTCGTGTTTAGCTTTTCCAGAAGATAAAAGTGAAACGTCAACAAGGTGAACACTCTTGCATCATACGATTCTCATATTTCAAATGATTGTAATTGAATACCATGATTCAGCTTAAAAAGGATTCCTGTACCCACTTATGTTGTATCCTACTGGCAGGCATAAGAAATTATCAGTAAGTTTATAAGTCGAGTAAATATTATTGAAAGGAGATTTGATATATGAGTATATGACTATTTTTGTTTTCAAAGTAACTGATTGTTTGGGCTTGATAACAATTCACAAAACTAAAAGTATAGAATATGTAATTTTATATAGGAAAGCTGAAAGCAGTAACAAGAAATAGGGTGGTCAGTATGGAAGTGAGGAAGTCCTTGCATGACAGTGTGGTAATCCCGACACTGACTTACGGAAGCGAAACATGGACGTTTGAGAAGAGACTCAGACCAAGAGTGAGAGGGGTGGAAATGAGTTACTTGAGAAATGCGTGCAGAGTTACATGGAGGGATAGACAGACGAATGAGGAAGTAAGAAGGAGGTGTGGTGTGGAGGTAGATGTGCTGGAAAGTGTGAAAAGGAACACCTTGAGATGGTTCGGCCATATGGAATGTATGAGAAGCGAGAGAATGACTAAGAAGGTGTACGAGAGCGAGGTGAAAGGACATAGAGGGAGAAGTAGACCGAAAGAGAGGTGGAAGGATGGAGTGAGGAAGTATATGGATGAAGGTGGTGCTGGTTGGGAGGAGGGGCGTCGACTGATTGGGAACAGAGGTGCATGGGGGCGGTTCGTTCGTGGTCACCCCTTCGGGGATCACGGCGTCAGGCAATAGATAGATAGATAGCCTATACAACAAATATAGGTTTGCAGTGATAACAATGTCACAGTTTACGAAATTTCGCTTTGTTGAACCAAAGCTATATATATCTGACTCGAAAAAGAAAAAAAAAGCTGGCTGAATAATTTTCTGTGATGTTGAGCCAACAAGCTTTATTCATGTGGTGGTCGTGTTTCTTAATTTTTTCGTACCACAAATGTTGGCAACTCATTTAGAATTTAATAGTACATTTCAAGTTCTGTCGGGGATAAAAGGTAACTGACATTGTTCGTACAATTACCTGGAGGTCGTACAGCAATCCGCTTTCCGTAGGTGTCAATAATATCTACATCAGTGTTTTTTATTATGTTCGAATGCTTAGTGTCTATGAGCGAGTTGGAACAAGTGTTAAGGGGCTAGTGGCTGTTTTTTTGGTCTATTAGTTCATTAAATATTCATTTGTTTTTTAGTTTCCTCGCAATACCTCTTTCAAACTTAGAAAAACATCCCCTTGGCCCCCTCTCAAGATAAATTTCTACATTTTTCGGTAGTAAAATGTCACGGCCGAATGCCGGTTCCTCTTATAATCACAGGTTCCCCATCTCTCGCCAGGAAAAAAATGACACCTAAATGGCTCGATAGGTCTTGAAATTGACAACGAAAAGGAGCTAAAGGCCTTAAAATCGCGAAACTAAAGGGCCGAACGTCTTAAAATCTGAAAGCTAATGGTGCTAAACACGAGGGAGAAGGGGGCCATAAAAAAAACACACTACCCCCTTAAAGGTGAACTCAGCATATGAACTCAGAGAATATGACATTTTTGTTTACTAAGCCAGGTGGTACTCAATTATAAAGCCAATAATTTATCCTATTGTAGTTTGACCTCCCCCCCCCCCCCATTTATCCTATTGTAGTTTGACCTCCCCCCCCCCATTTATAATAAAGCATGTGATATTAACCCCTTCAGCACCATGACGCCTTTTTACCTTTGAGTCTGGCTAAAATTTGACGATTTGGTTTCTGATGGATTACAAGTATGATCCATTTGGTTTCTGATGGATTACAAGTATGATCCATTTGGTTTCTGATGGATTACAAGTATGATCCATTGGGTTTCTGATGGATTACAAGTATGATCCATTTGGTTTCTGATGGATTACAAGTATGATCCATTTGGTTTCTGATGGATTACAAGTATGATCCATTTGGTTTCTGATGGATTACAAGTATGATCCATTGGTTTCTGATGGATTACAAGTATGATCCATTTGGTTTCTGATGGATTACAAGTATGATCCATTGGTTTCTGATGGATTAAAAGTATGATCAATTTGGTTTCTGATGGATTAAAAGTATGATCAATTTGGTTTCTGATGGATTACAAGTATGATCCATTTGGTTTCTGATGGATTACAAGTATGATCCATTTGGTTTCTGATGGATTACAAGTATGATCCATTTGGTTTCTGATGGATTACAAGTATGATCCATTTGGTTTGATGTATTTATAGATGCATTATGACCGTATTTTAGTTGATAATTCTGCTAATATTTATGGCCACGGCTCCAACTTCCTTATAGCCCAAAACTCGGAAGAGGTCAATTGAAAGAGTAATCGTTCATCGCTATGTCTTCAAACGTACACTCGGTCAACAAAGTATCTGCACCCCTACCCTGATAACCTGATGGGTACAGCTTGGTAGTGTAGGTTGTAGGTCGTAGGTTGTAGGTCGTAGGTAGTAGAGGTAGGTAGTAGAGGTAGGTAGTAGAGGTAGGTAGTAGAGGTAGGTAGTAGAGGTAGGTAGTAGAGGTAGGTAGTAGAGGTAGGTAGTAGAGGTAGGTAGTAGAGGTAGGTAGTAGAGGTAGGTAGTAGAGGTAGGTAGTAGAGGTAGGTAGTAGTGTAGATGGATATAGCTACAGGTAGATATGCAAACCCTACCAAGCTGTACACACCAGATTATCAGGGTAGGGGTGCAGATACTTGTTGGACCGAGTGTACACTGAGTTGTTTATAAAGGCAGTGTATTTATATCAAAGTGTTCTCATCTTTCTTATAATGTGCACCATTATTGGTTCAAATAATAAGATGTAGGCGTGTGCATAAACCTTTAAGGGGAGGTATTTAGTTTGTTCCCTACGTTTTCATCAAGCTTAAAATTACACCCCGTAGACCCCCTTTCAAGATAAATTTGTAAATTTTTCGGTAGAAAAATGTCCCGGCCAGAGGCCGGTTGCTCTTAAATTACAGGCTCGCTATCGCTCGCCAGGAAAAAATCTACACCTTCATGGCACGAAAGGTCTTAAAATTGACAGTAATGGGGCAAAATGTCTTAAAATGTCCAAACTACTAGGGCGAACGTCTTAAAATCTCAAAAGCAATGGGGCTAAGCATGAGGGAGAAAGGGGTCCAGAAAAAAATTCTCAAGTGGAAATCTCCCCTTAACCGTCCTGGTGGTGTAATGGTTAGAGTGTTTACACATCTGTGTGTGTGATAACCCAGGTTCGAATCCCGGTGGATCACATCATTATAATGCTTTCATTAATTTCATTGGAGGGGTTGTGGTGAACTTAATAACAGAATATATAGATTCCTTGTTTGTTTTTCTGCAACGGTTCCAATCTCTTCCTTAATGCATTCTTGTAGAAAACAAAAATGGGTTGTTTTCATGCCCTTGGATAATGAGGTGTCCGGATGAGATTAACATATTAATGGCTATTCTGAAAACATTCATATTAGCCTCATATATTATGAATAATTTGGGAGATCGTTCCTAATAATTTGCCTCGTCAGAACATTATCAGAATGTTTTTTTAAGGGGAGATTTCCACTTTAAGGACTTTTTTCTTGACCCCTTTCTCCCTCATGTTTAGCCCCATTGCTTTTGATATTTTAAGACGTTCGCCCCATTAGTTTGGCGATCTTAAGAACTTTCGCCCCATTTCAGTCAATGTTAAGACCTTTCGTGCCAATAAGGTGTCGATTTCTTACTGGCGAGCAATAGCGAGCCTGTAATTTAACAGGAACCGGCCTTCGGCCGGGAAATTTTTCTACCGAAAAATGTACACATTACCTTGAAGGGGGGTCAAGGGGGTGTTCTTTTAAACTTGATGGAGGTCTAGGGAACAAACTAAACACCTCCCCTTAATACTCATATTCTTGACTATAATAATACCTTGAAATCTGTTACCGATGTTATATGTTATCATGGTTCCTACCAGCGGAAGGCGTTATGGGGCTATGGTTCGTTTTTCGGGACCCTCTTCTCCCTCATGTTTATTAGCCCCATTAGTTTGGAGATTTTAAGACGTTCGTTCCAATAGTTTGGAGATTTTAAGACCTTTCGTGCCATTTCTTTATCAATATCAAGACCTTTCGTGCCATTTAGGTGTCGATTTTTTTCCAGGCGAGCGATAGCGAGCCTGTAATTTAAAAGGAAGCGGCCTTTGGCCGAGAAATTTTTCTACCGAAAAATTTACACATTTATCTTGAAGTGGGTCTTGGAAATGTTTTTTAAGTTTGATGGAAGTCTAGGGAGCAAACTAAAATCCTTCCTTAAGATAGGGATGAGGCAATTTCTGGCTAGCATAAATATTAGCAAGCTATAGGTCCCTTAATCACAGGTAAAGACCACTATAGCCGGTTTGCTTTCAGCTGGCAGTAAATTGCAGTGCCCTTTCCTTAACCCCTTCTGTACCGGCGACTTCTTTTGTATCTTATTTCAGTCACATTTAGACGATTTTTTGAAGCTTAGTAAGGATGTATGGTAGCTCAAAGGATGAATTGAGACAGTCTCTAGCCTATGAAAGGGTAGACGTCCTTCCTAAGCTGAATAGAAGCGTCTAATAGTTGCCAGAATATAATGAAAAGGACACCACCGGTACAGAAGGGGTTAATTTCTCAGCTATTACTAAGACTTTATTAGGCGAACACTATGTTAACCCCTTCTGTACCGGTGATGTACTGTTCATTCTATTCTGGCAACTATTAGACTATTTTGTACAGCTTAGGAAGGACGTCTACTCATGCAAAGGCTTCACACCATCTCAATTAATCCTTTTAGCTACCATATATCCATCCAAAACTTCATTAAATCGTCTAAATGTAGCTATAATAAAATAAAAAAGACGTCGCCGGTACGGAAATCTTGGTATATATGTAAAACAGTGATATCTTGATCCGATTCTTGATTTTTGGGCTGTGAGGGCAAAGCCCTATCAACCCTGACACGATGTTGGTCAAAGCCGCAGCCCCCTTCCAGAAAGGAGGTTCAAACGTCAGGGACCCAGGAGGGGCTGCAGAAAATCAACAACGCTCCTAGGACACGAGGATGGCACACAGAGTTTGAAGCAAATTAAATCATAGGATGAGGGAAAAACTGATTCTAGGGGAGAATTCCAGAGCTCAGCTATTAAATAGAAGAAAGATTGAGAATAACGTTGCACTCTTGGGTTGGCGAGTTCCACAGAGTAGGGGTGGGACTATGTTGCAAGACGGGTGGTACATACTCTACGATTAAGGGATGGTATAAACTGAGAGAGCTCTGAAGAACACTGATTATTGTAATAGCGGTAGAATAGTGAGAGAGATACAACATTGCGGCAAAGAGAGAGAGACTAGAGAATTGGTGAGTGGACGTGAGTTAATGAGGCGGAAGGCTTTCTTTTCTACTTTGTCTAGAAGTGCTGTGTGAGAGGATCCTACCCAAATGTGTGAACAATACTCAAAACATGGACACACTGTGCAGGTTGCACTGTAGAGAGCAAGAAGCTGGACAGGGGTAAAGAACCCCTGGAGACGGTTGAGCACACCATGCTTCTGGGAAGCTGTTTTAGCATGAGTGGTAATAGGATCTTTCCAAGAGAGATCAGAAGAAAAAGTGACATCGAGAATATTAAGAGAAGATGAAGGGTTAATTTGTATGTTGTTGAATAGTAAGTCATAGTTTTTGGAAGGGGGTGACGAGTAGTCAGATATAGAAATTAAATATTGTGAGCATCGAAAGTAACAAGATTTTCTCTGCCCCAATTAGAGATGGTAGAGAGATCAGAAAATACATGCTTTATGGCCTCCTTACGTGAGTTTTGGAGTTCCTGGTGTGAATGATGCTGTGGAAGGCTAGTTGAATAGTGTAAGGTAGAGTCGTCAGCATATGAGTGAATGGGGCTGAAGGTGCAGTTGAGAAGGTCGTTAATGAATATTAGGAAGATAATTGGAGATGGGACAGAACCCTGAGGAACACCGGAGTTGATAGGTTGAGGAAGGGAACAGTGGCAGTCCACAACCGCAGCTATGGAACGGCTGGAAAGGAAATTAGAAATAAAGGCACAGCTGGAGGGATAGAAACCGACTTTCTATTCAGATTAGGAGGGACGTATTTTCTAACTCCTTTATTATTCAACGAATCTCCTTGATATTTCAACACTAACCTAATCAATTAATTTGCGTCACTTTTTTTTCTATGACCCTTTTTGCTAGTACGACTAGAAATACGAGTATAAAGTGGTCATAGAGTCCTCACTGCCCTCCCTTGTTGAAGGTCGGGGGTGAGCCTGTCCCCACATACCTTGTCTGGTAGTTTGCTGGGCTATAAGGCATATCATTATTATATTACGGAGTAATATCTTGCTTTCTGATGGCATTGGGGACAGATTAAGGGCCGTATAATTATGGGCATAGTGTATGTGGGTAGTGAAGAAAGTGGTGTATTAAGTGGTTACAATGGGTGTGGAGGAACTTCCCTACCTGGTAATGGATTAGCCTATGGTCCTGGTGTGAGGCAGGGTTTGAACAAACAGACACTGTATTCTAGGCTGTGATAGTGATAACACCAACCCCCGTCGTGTGCCCTTGGATTTAACACCCTAACATCATACCAGGATTATATAGTGCCACGGACATCTTGGAGAGCTGTCACCGGCCTGGGAGTATAGTCCCCAACAATAGCTGAGTGTTTTTTTGTATCCCTTTATTAACTCATAAAATGCGAAGCCATGGTAGTTCAAACCCTCCCACCAAGCGAAGCAGCGTGAAGCTATTTGGTTCTATTCTGACGAAAATCGTCATATGTAACATACTGTATATATAATCATTACTTAACTATATGCGCCTATTTTGCTTTTAATATGAACATATGAACATTTAACCCTCTCCGACATATGACGCAATTTTGAGCCTAGTGGGGATACTTTAAAACCTTTGTTACCATCAGGGGTATTTAGAAACCTTTAGTTTAGTTACTTCAACCTCTGCAGTTGTCTTTGAGTTAGCTGTGTTGAGCCTATTGGGGATACTTTAAAGCCTTTGTTACCATCAGGGGTATTTAGAAACCTTTAGTTTAGTTACTTCAACCTCTGCAGTTGTCTTTGAGTTAGCTGTGGGCAGAAAACTAATTTTGGAGAGGTAATTATAAGAGTGAGAGAACTCTATTTCTTATTGCTAATCTGGCAACCTCTGCGTCATAAAAGCTTGAAAGGGTTAAGAGCAATAAAAGAAGTGGGAATAGCATTTTGGGGGTGAAAATGACTATTATTGCCGCAAGGTCGTATCATGAGGCGAGAGCTGGGGGGGGCGTATTGTTCCCTCTACAAGCTCTTGATCGATACTGATGAGTCTGAGTAGAAGTCTCTGTGTTGCAAGGATCTCTAGCTGCCTCAGCCGTATTAAAAGAGACCGGGAGGGGGAATTTTGCGCCAAAAATTACCCGATAAAAGGGGGAATAAGAGGAAAAATAGCTGATAATTGAGGAGGGGGGAAGCAGGTGGCTAGGACACATATGCTCTAGGACTGCACCACGTTTGTGCATGTATGAAGTACCCTGTATGTTATCGTTGCGGCTGCCGTGACAATAATCGCATATGTCTGGTTGGCTCAGGCTTTGGCCAAGCCTGAGCCAACCATACCCCAGCTAGAGCTGCACCTGGGGACACTGATCCGCCGACTAGTCCATCAACAAGAATGTTTTCTTATTGTTGTGAAGATGTTACTTTGATATGATAACCTTTGTCATTTAGTTCCCATATCACTTACCAACCATTTAATAGAGATTATGACGGAAAATCGGACCCTCTTGCATGGAATCGATATGTGTGATTTGGGATCTGGCACATCTATACTTCAGGCTCTGATGACGACATCTGGCTGCCCAACACCCCTCTGTTCCCACACAGACATCTGGGTTACTGTGGGTCCATTGCTTTCTTGTTCAATATTTGAGTTACAGTTGCTGAGTCTCTTCTCTTTGATGTATCAATCATTAGCCTTAATAAATATTATATATCAATATATATATATATATATATATATATATATATATATATATATATATACAGTACATATATAATACCCTTATTTATAAACATATATATCATAATAAATATTGTTTTATTTTATTTTCTTGGAGCAACAGATTTTAGTATTTATGGTGACAGAAACCCCGACTTTTCCTCTCCATATTAAAAATGCGGAAATCATATACTGTACAATTATACCGTATATATTTATAAAGGCTACACCGATAAAGTTGACCTCGCTGAACGCCTCCACCTTTATTCGCTTTCATCTATCTATCTAGCAAACTCGATATATTGATTAAGGGGAGGCAGTTGGGTTTTCGAGTCCTCCTCCTCCCTCATGTTTAGCCCTATTAGTTATGAGATTTCAAGACATTCGCCCCCATTAGTTTGGCGATATTCAGACCTTTTGCCCCCATTTCTTTGTCAATATTAAGACCTTTCGTGCCATTTAGGTGTCGATTGTTTTTCCTGGCGAGCGATAGCGAGCCTGTAATTACAGAAGTAACCAGAAAAATTTACAAATTTATATCGAAGGGGGTCTTGTGGGTGTTCTTTTAAGTTTGCTAGAGGTTTAGAGAACAAACTAAACCCCTTCCTTAAACCATTGAGCCGAACCAGTAAATTATGCTGCACAATACCGTCTGAGCTACCTTAACAGATAAATAAACCCATGAATATGTAGTTCTAAAGAGCGGTAGATACGTACATGAACGTTTAACTAGATACATACATGAGATAGCCAAAGTAAAACACATACACAGGGAGAGAGCGAGTTGATTAAGGGAGCCCACCTCGCTTTTTTTTATCTTTCTCTCCCTCTCTCTTTGGCTTGTATCCATTCGGCCCCATTTAGCCTACTGTTTTAAGACGTTTACCCCCCATCCAGGTGTCAATATTTTCCTGGCGAGCGGTAGCGAGCCAGCATATATATATATATTTTGTTATGAGAGCAAGCTAAATTTGTACATTTTTCGATAGAAAAATGTCTCTGGCGAAGCCGGATTTCTCCATACAATGCTGGCTTGCTATCGCTCGCCATAATGCGGTGGATGTTAATAAAGCATGTTTACGAGAAAATATGCTCCCTACATGCAGAAATATATATATACATATATATATATATATATATATATATATATATATATATATATATATATATATATATATATACAGTATATATTGTACAGTACGTGTATTGTCTCATTATAATAATCTGCATATGTTGATCCTGTGCATACGTAGCTAGCATGTTTAAATTATGCCATCCCCCGGCAGAATTTAAATGACGCTGCATTAACGTCCATATGACCCATTCCACCTCCTAATGTGACAGGAAACGAGCATTATGTTGCCTGCTTCCATATTATATGTTATTAATGTGTTAGAATATGGCATTATTGTTATTTGAAGCAACATTATTATTATTATTATTATTATTATTATTAGTAGTAGTAGTAGTAGTAGTAGTAGGGTCTGGTAAATGTGTTTGCAACAGTGTGCGAAAAACGGAATCTGAAGGTAAATGCGGGGAAGAGCAAGGTTATGGTCTTCGAAAGGGGTGAAGCCACAGAGTGTGAGGTGAAGTTGAATTTTCAGGCTATGGGATTGTCAGCTCATTCAAGTATCTGGGCACTGTTGAGTAAATATGGGACTATGGATGAAGAAGTGCGGGAAAGGGTGCAACAAAGGGTTGTAGGAACGCTGACAGCAGTAACAAGAATTAGGGTGGTCAGTATGGAAGTGAAGAAGTCCTTGCATGACAGTGTGGTAATCCCGACACTAACTTACGGAAGCGAAGCATGGACGTTGGTTGAGAGACTCAGACCAAGAGTGAGAGGGGTGGAAATGAGTTACTTGAAGTGCGTGCGGAGTTACATGGAGGGATAGACAGACGAATGAGGAAGTAAAAGGAAGTTGTGGTGTGGAGGTAGATGTGCTGGAAAGTGTGAAAAGGAACACCTTGAGATGGTTCGGCCATATGGAACGTATGGGAAGCGAGAGAATGACTAAGAGGGTGTACGAGAGCGAGGTGGAAGGACAGAGAGGAAGAGGTAAACCGAAAGAGAGGTGGAAGGATGGAGTGAGGAAGTATATGGATGAAGGCGGTGCTGGTTGGGAGGAGGGGCGTCAACTGACTGGGGACAGAGATGCATGGGGGCGGTTTGTTCGTGACCACCCCTTCGGGAATCACGGCGTCAGGCAATAGATTGATAGATAGTTATTGTTTATATTGATAAGTATTAGAGTAATATGTCTTAGAAGTTAGCCAAATTAGGTAGGCCTATGTATATGTAAATGCAATGAGCTTCCATCGCAATATAATTATTTTAATGAGTGTGGGATGTACAGTAGCGCTAATAAGTCATGTCCCAGCTGTCATTACGTTTGCCTTGCTCGGTGCTGTATTAATGCCTGTCAGGTGTTGAATAGGGTGGGTAAGTGTAGGAACATGTTTATATATTTCACTCGATATGAAGAAATGAAGCTTAGATATTGCTGATACCAATTATTGATCAAAACATAATTGGTGCCGAGACATTACTTATTAGCGCGACTGTACTCATGATATCCTTACGTGGGGTAGCGAATTGGCAAGGGGTTGGGGCCATCAAATCATAGACAATAATAAATATTTCCGGAGATATAGATTAAAAGAAAGTTCCGTGTGATATTTTCGGAGATATAGATTAAAAGAAAGTTCCGTATGATATTTCCGGAGATATAGATTAAAAGAAAGTTCCGTATGATATTTCCGGAGATATAGATTAAAAGAAAGTTCCGTATGATATTTCCGGAGATATAGATTAAAAGAAAGTTCCGTATGATATTTCCGGAGATATAGATTAAAAGAAAGTTCCGTATTATATTTCCGGAGATATAGATTAAAAGAAAGTTCCGTATGATATTTCCGGAGATATAGAAAAGAAAGTTCCGTATGATATTTCCGGAGATATAGATTAAAAGAAAGTTCCGTATGATATTTCCGGAGATATAGATTAAAAGAAAGTTCCGTATTATATTTCCGGAGATATAGATTAAAAGAAAGTTCCGTATGATATTTCCGGAAATATAGATTAAAATCGGCCGTAGGCCGATTCCCCTTAAATTACAGGCTCGCTATCGCTCGCCAGGAAAAAATCGACACCTAAATGGCACGAATGGTCTTAAAATTGACATAAATGGGACGAGGATTCTTAAAATCGTCAAACTAATGGGGCGAACGTTTTAAAATCTCAAAAGCAACGGGGCTACACATGAGGGAGAAAGGGGTCAAGAAAAAAAGTCCCTCAAGTGGAAATCCCCCCTTAAAGAAAAGTTCCGAACGTATGATATTTTTCTCCATGGAAGTGGTGGTGAAGGATAAAAATAGTTTAATACATGAAAACAAGAAATGGAAATATACGAAGAGCATTAAAATATATCTTAAAATAGGAAGACATTATCTCATTGTGATAAATTCTGTGCCGTGATAATGAACGCTAAAAGCTTGTTTTCTCATGGGAGTCATTCTGAATTGGTATAAGATTCCCTCACTTGGCTTAAGGCGGGTGACCTGCATTTTTCGCTTTCTTGGTTGTATCCATTCGGCCCCATTCAGCCTACTGATTTAAGACATTTATCCCCATCCAGGTGTCAATTTTTTCCTGGCGAGCAATAGCGAGCCAGCTCTTTATGGAGAAATCCGGCTTCGCCGGAGACATTTTTCTATCGAAAAATGTACAAAATTAGCCAGCTGTCTAACTCATTATCCAAAATATGGTGGCTCGCTATCGCTCGCCAAGTATACATCGACACCTGGATGGGGATAAACGTCTTAAAACAGTAGGCTGAATGGGGCCGAATGGATACAGCATAGAGAGAGAATAAAAGCAGGTCACCCCCCTAAGCCGCACGTACAAAGGAGTACAAAGGAAATCAAGCAACAACATATCTAGTGACCCTTCTAGGTTGCTTGTCCTTCAAAACACTGAGGATCAAGTGTTCAAACAGTGGTTTAGAGTGGGTAAGGGAACATTGGAAAGGGAATTACTGCCCTGGAACTAATGTCCGTGGCAGTGTATGTGTATGTGTTCGGAGCCATGACCAATATTTTGCAAAGGAATTATTATATTTTGTCACCAACCAACTTCACTTCTAAACTCAATGAATTAAATCAACAAATACATGTGGCACTCCAAGGACTCGAACCTAGGACACTCACACCGAAATTCCGCGCGCTTATGCATTACGCTATCAAGACCGTTAAGGGGAGGCAGACCGTTTTTCTGGACCCCCTTCTCCCAAATGTTTAGCCCCACTAGTTTTGAGATTATAAGACGATCGGTCCATTAGCTTGGCGATTTTAACACCTTTCGCCCCATTTCGTTGTCAATTTTAAGACTTTTCGTGCCACTTAAGTGTCGATATTTTCCTGGCGAGCGAAAGCGAGCCTGCAGTTTTAAGAGGAACCGGCCTTTGGCCGGGAAATTTTTCTACTGAAAAATTTACAAAGTTATCTTGAAGGGGGGCCTAAGGGGTGTTTTTCTAAGTTTGATGGAGGCCTAGGGAGGAAACTAAACAAATATATGAATACATTAATAGACCAAACAAACGGCCAGTCTCCCCTTAAGACATGATAGACACGATACGACACGATATAATTGAACTTTTAGTATGGTGAAGCCTAATTCCTGCATTGTATTCAACTATGTATGAGCTGTGAAATGAAATTACTCCATGTTAAGGGAACCCACCTTGCTTTTTTTTGTTCTCTCTCTCCCTCTCTCTTTGGCTTGTATCCATTCGGCCCCATTCAGCCTACTGTTTTATGACGTTTACCCCCATCCAGGTGTCAATATTTTCCTGGCGAGCGGTAGCTGGTAATGTTGAAGATTTGTGTTAGTATCAATGAGAGATTTGCAGGAATAATTATTAAGCTCATTAAGCTCTTTAATTATTAAGCTCATTAAGCTCTTTAATTATTAAGCTCATTAAGCTCTTTAATTATTAAGCTCATTAAGCTCTTTTAGTCAATTCAATTTATAAAATCTCTGATGTTCATAAGAATTCTGTCCCCTTCCCTCATGGTCCGGTCTTTGTGAAAAATTCTATATCCAGGTTTTTCAAATTGCCGACTTGCGAGTTTCGTTCTATAAGGAAGTCGGAGCTGTAGACATCGATATTTAACATAATTTACGCTAAAATACGGTCGTAGTACATATATATATATATATATACATAAAATACGGTCGTAGTACATATATATATATATATACCTAAAAGCCAATTAAGCATACCATATATCCATCAGAAACCTACATTATTATTGCGTTTCTGTTTACGGCTCCAACTTCCTCATAGCCTGAAAGAGTCACACAAGGGTTTTTTTCGAGCAATTTTTACGGGCAATTATGTATGGTCTGGATTATAGGGTGGATGGGACTCGTTAGCCTTGGTCGGCAACTCATCTAGGGGAGACAACCTTATACAAATCCGGGTGGATGGGACTCGTCAGCCTTGGTTGGCAACCTGTCTAGGGGAGTAAACCTGATACAAATCCGTACTGCTTACCTAAGGGTAAGGCAGGTTAGTGGATGGATTAGCCGAACACCACTGTAGAAAAGTAGTGCTAACAAGATACACAGAGGGCCTCGGAGTTGGACGGATCCTAAATTGAGTGGTCAATCTTGTAAGTCCTTCACTAAACTGGCTCGGGTTGTCCCTCTCACAGGGAATAGGTCCGCTTGGGGGCATTCTGTGTATGGCCACCCTCGTAAGGGGAGTAAGGCGTCCGGCAATAGATAGATAAATAGATGGTCTGGCAGCTTAAAAACTTACACTTTATCAGAATTCAACCGCCTGACATAACCTACCTTCAGCTAGTTCCCGATACCAGTGCAAAAAAGTCCCGAAATGTAACGAGAAAAAACTTGCTTATGGAAAATTGACGGGAAAAGCGCTGTCACACGAGCACTTTTTCCGTCAATTTTTCATGAGCAAGTTTTTTCTCGTATTTTGGGGGGACTTTTTCGCACTGGTATCGAGAACTAGACTGAAGGTAGACTGTGTTAGGCGGCTGAATTATGAAAAACTGTAATTGTTTAAGCTTCCAGACCATAATTGCCCGTAAAAATTGCTCGAAAATGGGCTCGTGTGACTCCGGCTTTATCCCGGGCACGGTAATTTACGTGTGTGCCAACTTTCATTAGCAACTCAGCTTGACGTAATTATTCATACCTTGTATCCCGTGGTGTGTTCATTACGGTCTCATTATACCACTCTCAAGAACTCTGCTCGCTCTTGCTCTCGCTCTCTCTATCTCTCTCTCTCTCTCTCTCTCTATCTATCTATCTACGTATCTATCTAGCTCTAGCTCTCTCTCTCTCTCTCTCTCTCTCTCTACGTATCTATCTAACTCTCTATCTATCTAGCTGTAGCTCTCTCTCTCTCTCTCTCTCTCTCTCTCTCTCTCTCTCTCTCTCTCTCTCTCTCTCTCTACGTATCTATCTAACTCTCTATCTATCTAGCTCTATCTCTCTCTCT
>CM064553.1:1325401-1396196 GCA_032716605.1 Paralithodes platypus | reverse complement strand
GCCTAACTGAAAATTTAAAAATTGAAATACGCAGAAATAGGCCACCAGGGATGATAGCCTAGACTAACCGAAAACAAAAATAACCGAAAACAAAAATTTTGAAATACCGGTACGCAGAAATAGGCCACCAGCGGTGATAGCCTAGACTAACCGAAAACAAAAATAACCGAAAACAAAAATTATGAAATACCGGTACGCAGAAATAGGCCACCAGCGGTGATAGCCTAACTGAAAATTTAAAAATTGAAGTACGCAGAAATAGGCCACCAGGGATGATAGCCTAGACTAACCGAAAACAAAAATAACCGAAAACAAAAATTATGAAATACCGGTACGCAGAAATAGGCCACCAGCGGTGATAGCCGCTGTGTGTGCGTGTGTGTAGTTGTGTGTGCGTGTGTGTAGTCTGGTGTGTGCGTTTCTGACCCCAGCACTAATGTTTACACCAAGTTGTTTGTGTGTCTGTGTGTGTGTGTGTAGTCTGGTGTGTACGTTTATGGCCCCAGCACTAATGTTTACACCAAGTTGTGTGTGTACCATGTGGAGGGAGGGTAGGGGAGGAGGAGGAGGAGGAGGAGAAGGAGAAGGAGAAGGAGGAGGAGGAAAAGAAGAAGAAGAAGAAGAAACAGAAGAAGAAGAAGAAGAAGAAGAAGCAGTAAAAAGGATGAAGAATAAATAGGGGAATACAAGTAATAGGGGAGGTGTGGCGGAGTGGTCTTGCCACTGGACTGGTAATCCAATGGACCCGGGTTCGAATCCCAATATATTAATGGGAAGATATTATTGGGATGGAATTCGTGCTGTACCTAGTTTCAGTGCATTACCACAGCACACCGAAATGCCAAAATAATACCCTCATTGTTCCCTGATTAAAATAGCATTGTATGAATATTCCCATATTAAAAAATATGCTACAGGGGAGCAATACCTGTGAGTTAATTGCTCAATAGGTGGCGTTCTGAGAGTGAGGGTCAGAGTGTGGGGGATGAGACTGTGAAGCGCAGAGGCGAGGCGGCTTCAGAGATGGGATTGCTTCGAGCCGGGGTGCTTCGCATGTCTCACTCCCTAGACTGGAACAAGACCTCACGGGCCTCACCGTGTTCAGCGGTAGAGTGTAAAGGCTATCAGCCTATGCCCGAGAGGGAGTAGTTGGAATATAGAAAACAAAAAAAACAAAATCTCAAAGACCTTGTGGGCCTGGGAAATACTCTTTGTTGAAGGGAGAGAGATAAACAGTTTTCTATATACATATACATTATTATATATATATATATATATATATCTATAAATATATATATATATATATACAGTATATATGTATATACATATATATATATATAATATATATATTGTATATACTGTATATATATATATATATATATATATATATATATATATATATATAATATATATATAAATATATATATTGTCACATCCTGCCGAACTTATACCCCAGTTCAGTTGTATGTGTGTTATGATACTTCATGTGGCCTGTGGAGAGGCTAGGGGCCTTGCCTCGTGGTCTGCCTTTGTCTCGTCAGGGTTGCGCCTAAGGGAACATTGTTATTGTTGCCACGAGTATAATTACTTCTTTTCTTCAGCCCTTGGGGGATTATTTCGTTAATCATAAGTTTACACAATGATGCCTTATGTTTATTTGTTACTTTTGTGAAGTTAATGAGAGTGCAGGCTACCTGAGATAATTAAGTGTCCTTGCGACGCCTGGAGCCCTTCCTTGCCACGCGGGGCCCCTAGCTCGACTCGCGGAGTCGCGGTCACACTGGCTGCCTCAGTCCAGTTTCACCTCTCGCTCTGTCAACATCACTGTTTGGTGTTGGCTAGGCTTGCTTCTTTCGTTTCCCTTAACACCTTACGAGCGGCCTATGCGGTTTATTTATATGTACCGCCCAGCGGGGTGTTTTTAGCCAAAATAGGGCTGTTTACGTGATCATTTTCATGCCTAAATAAGACCCAGAACGTAAAACAAGTACCTATCCCTGAAAGGGCATAAACAGAGCTTTCGAATGACACCATAACGATCCTTTTATGATGGCTAGTTTTCTTGCAATAACCGTGCAACGCGAGTGCAAAAAGCATGTAATTAGCCACTTTCCCGATACAATTCCTTATATAGCGAGTGAGAGAGGGAGGAGGGAGCTGGGATTCGTGTCAGTATGTTCGCCGCGGTGGTCTGGAGCAGTCATACGCTCGCTACTCTCCTGCCACCACTTGTCTCTCTCTCTCAGCAACATTACGTGCTGAAATTGCCACTCGACCTATGTCGAGCGCCGCCACATAGTCCAGCTTTATTAAATACGACTTATGTGGTGAGCCGCTAATTAAGGGTTAAATACCGCATTTGTCTATTTTGTTTCTTAGTTGATCGGAGCATAGCAGGGGCTGGAGTCATATTGAGCATATTGTTTTGTTTTAACCTATTTAGTTTAATATTGATCACTACATTCATGCTTCTTAGGCAATCTTAGTGTATAAGCTTCTACACTGGTTTCTTATTTCTGTTTCATTATTCTGTTGCATTGTTTCACCATTATTATATGTGCATATTATTCATGGTTGATATCACTGGGGGGGGGGGGGGGGTTTTGGCTGGCTGGACTGTTTATCTCTGTTTTTGTCAGGCCTTTGAGAGACGAGGTTGCTGGGTGTGTGATATGGTAGGCTAAGCTTTTTCCGCCACACAGCATCCATTGACCCGGGTCTTATCCAATCCTTTATTGGGTGGCAGCCAGCTTCCAACTTCCCCAGGATATCAACCCTTGGGCCTTGTTTAGTTTTTAGCAGCAATACATTCGGTGCAGTCAGGGACTAGGGGTGGAGCCTGTTACTAGGTGAGGTTGTCCCCATTGCACTCGATTGTATTGACCTAACCCCAGATGATGTAAGCGATGTCATTAAAGTTGTTTATCCCTTACAACACCACCGCCGTGCTGTGCTGAAGAGAGCCACTCGGTGTATTATTAGGGCATAGGCTAGGGATAATAGGCTTGGTACAGAGGTTTATTGTACTGGACTTTCCATGGGTTTTTGCTTTATATTGTTCTCAATTCCTAAGCGATTGGGCATGATGCAGAGTGTTCTGGGAGTCTAGTAGTGGTATGGTGGGATAATGTTGGTGCAGTATAGAATAACCTTAGAAGTTCTCTTGCATACTACACACACTATGGAATAGACTCGGGGACAATAGATATTTTTGTGTCTCCTTGTTACTGCTTTAATAAGCAAAGAGGAAGATAACCATTTTTCCTAGAGAACCTGCGTGTCTTGGTGTTTGAGTCAGATATTAAGAGCATGTCTGTTGCAGGGTAGTACGGTGCTGTGGGCTAGGCTATGTAAGTATCTGGTTACCCCGGCTGCCCTCGTAACAGTGGCGACCTCATGCCAGCATAGTGTGATAGCATAGAGTTCTTGTGGTGTGAAGCATTATATTCAGATTGTCAGTAATATTTCTGGCAGTTGAAAGTCTACGGACATAGTACTCTTATTTCATTAACCTGTGTCTACAACTATTGCTAAGATGTCTCATGTTGATTACATTCCTGTTCATATTGTGGGGAAGGAGGACGTTTTGCAGTTTATTACAACCCAACCTAGTCAAGAAGAGGTTGCTAGCAGGAGTAGCGATGAATTAAGACGTGTGTTGGAGATGCGTGGTTGGAGGTGCAGTGGTATGGCTAAGGCAGAGTTAGTTCAAGAGGTGTCTAAGCTAGTTGCACAGCAGAATGGTCTTCAGGAAGCTAGTACTTGTGTCGTGGATGATGGCTACCATTCTGCTGGGGACCGGAGTGGGGCAACAACTCCAGAGCAAGGTGAGACTGTATGTAGGCAGTCTCCTACTATTACCACAGCACCTGCCATCATGCCTCCACCGTCGGCATTTAACCCTATCAGTACGGCCCCTTCATTTTCACAGGGCTATGTTCAGGCTCCTATGGCCAGTACATTTGTTTCAAGTTATGCTAGCAATCCTCAGTATCCTCCTTTTTTCCCCCATGTGTCGTTGGCCACACCCCAGCATTTCACTGCCACTCATGCGGTGGCTGCTCAGCACAATGTTTCCCCTTATGCCCAGTTTCCTCCTATAACCCCGATAGGGTCGAGAAGGAGTCCAGAGGTTGAGTTGCAGCTTAAGAGATTGGAGTTAGAGGAGAAGAGAATAGGCCTACAGGCAGAGAGAGAAGAGAGATAGAGAAAGAGAAGAGAGACAGAGAGAGAAAGATAGAGAGCTTGAGTTGAGGAAGTTGGAGACAGAGGAGAAGAGAATACAGGCCAAGAGAGAAGAGAGACATAGGGAGGCAGAAGAGGTGCTGTTGTATCGACGGCTGAAACTCGTGCCGGCCTTCGATGAACTCAATGTCCCAGTGTAGTTCTTGCGTTTTGAGAAGAGGGCCCACAAGTGTCAGTGGCCGAGGCAGCGCTGGGCAGTGTTGGCGTCTAATGTTTTAAAAGGCAAGGCTCTTGATGCATACAATCGCCTAGAAGTGCAGGAGCTAGAGTATGATGTACTTAACCCGTACAGCCCCAGCGACGCACCTGACGCTTCGGCGATGTATGTAACGCACAGCCCCAGAGACGCGCCTGGTGCGTCACCCTAATTGCGCCGACCGTAACCTCAGGTGTAGCCACTCAAGAGGGCTCAGATTTGTATGGAAACTGTGTACGTATCCCACGCAACCGTGCCGATGGTTGAAAACTCTCAAAGTCCACGTGCGTGCGCGTGAGCGCGCAATATCCTGTTTTTTTTTGGGTAATTGCCTTCAATTTTGTACTCTTGTAAAATACGTTTTCGGGGGCTCTGTAGGACCATTCTTTAAGCTTTTTGAGCGGTTTTTCGTGGTTTTTACTTCATTCCTAACCCATTCGCTATTGTTTCTGGAATAAAACAATTTTTTTGAAAACCGGCCGGGTTCTGGTGAACAAACATTACAAAACTAGCCGGGGCTGGACGGGTTAAAGAGGCTGTGTTAAAAGCCTACGAGCTGCGTCCCAAGGCTTACAGGTTGGCCTTCAGGGGGGCTCGGAAGCAGCAGGGGGACTCGCATGTGGAATGTGCCAGGTACCTGCGCGATACTCTAGCTAAGTGGCTGCATTCAGAGTCGGCTGGTACTTTTGAGGCGGCGTGTGAGGTTTGGCTGATGGAGCAGTTTGCAAGCATAGTTGATAAGGATATTGGGACAAAATTAAAAGTAAAGCGTTTTAAATCAATAAGGGAAGCAGCAGTATGGGCTGATGACTTTGCACTAGCACGGCATGGCACGTGCATGGGAAGCATTGGTGACAGGAGAGACCGACCTGTGCACCAAGTAGCCACAGTATCAGCTCGCCCATCATCACCCAAAGGTACCACAAATAAGACACAACATTACCGGTATACCAAGGCTGACAACCAGCAAGCTTCTATGGAAGTGAGATGTTATTTTTGCAAACAAGTGGGTCATATTAAACCTCAGTGTGCTAAATGGAAGGCTACCCAGGAACCCAAGGCTGTCCAGTTGGTGACGACATTAGGGGAGGTGCCTGCCAAAGGCAAGCCAGGT
Source organism: Paralithodes platypus (assembly GCA_032716605.1). Taxonomy (NCBI): domain Eukaryota; kingdom Metazoa; phylum Arthropoda; class Malacostraca; order Decapoda; family Lithodidae; genus Paralithodes; species Paralithodes platypus. Next base: position 1,390,641 of record CM064553.1, on the reverse strand, counting down.
ACTGGTGAGTTTGGGGGGCAGTGTTGGCCAGAGCGAAGCAGGGTAGTAAGCACTTTGCCGCCCTAGATGGTATCACCACCTGAGCATAACCAGACTTCCCCTGATTGGTGTCGGCCATTCATACATGACGGGTTGGGGAACAGACTTACTCTGTCAAGGTGTTTAGGGATACTGGTGTGCAACAATCTATGTGTCGCAACCTGACAGGGGGACCTATTAGCACGGGAGAGTTTGTAATGTGCAGGGGAATCAACAGTGAACAATTCTGTGATTTAGTCCCGGTGACCCTAGAGTGCCCACTTTTGACTGCCGAGTGTAAGGTGGCCATGGTGGACACTCTGCCAGTTGAGGGGGTGGACTTTTTGCTCAGGACTGACTTGGCAGGGGATGTAGTTTTCCCGCCTCCTATAGTCGTCGCTGAGGCTGTTTTTGTGCCCCCTGGTGGTGGTTGTTTGCAAGAAGATAACATGGACTCTATCTACCCTGTTGGTGCAGTGACCAAATCAGTGGCACATTTGGCACAACAGGTGGATGATTTAGTGGATGCGGGGGCCGACAGCCATGAGTGCGGACCATCCCATGATGCACTACTAGGTGATACTGGTCCGGAGACAGCTGTGGCCTTGGCTGACCCCAGTGAGGCTACCGAGACTAGTAGAGGTGACATAGTGCCGGACGAGGAGTCTGACATAGTGATACCGACTCAACCTTCTGATATTTTTGAAAGGTCAGAGGTAACTGCCCTAATGGAGTTACCTAGAAATAAACTGAGCAAGTTGCAGCAAGAGGACCCCAGTCTGGGCCTCCTGTTTAAGAAGGTTGGTACGACTGGTGGGAAGAACGGTCAAGCAGAGAAATTTGTTGTAAAGGGGGCATTGTTGTATCGGCAGTGGAAGCCGGATACGAACTCGGGTTTGGGGGAGGAGCAGTTAGTGGTGCCTGCCCAGTTCCGGGAAGGGCTGGTTAGGCTAACGCAGGTGGCACCACTGGCGGGTCATTTAGGGGTATGTGAGACTACTAATAGGCTACATTCTCATTTTTGGTGGCCTAATATGCATGCATTGGTGGCTTCTTTTTTGATGTGTCATATTGGTAAGGTAGTTGGAGAACCCCACCCAGGAATACCCGTGGCACCTTTGATCCCTACCCCTGCAGTTGAACCGCCATTGACTCGTGTCATAGTTGACATGATTGGCCCCTTATTACCCACCAGGTCGGGAGATAAATACTTGCACACTTTAATTGATACTACCACTAGATACCCGGAAGCTATCCCGGTTAGCAGCATGAACCTGATGATAAGAGGCCATTGTGACAAACAGGCTAAATCTAGGGTGTTCTAGGTGGACGACGAGGCTTTGGCATGGTTGTCAGTTCAGGGTCGACCCATGGCTGCTAAGTTTTGTGGTCAGTATCGAGTCATTAAGCAGATTGGTGAGGTTGACATGTAATAGATACGCCCGACCGTCGCATAGCCTCCCAATGCTGCCGTAGTAAAATGCAACAGCCTTACCATAGACCGACTGCATCTGGCCGTGGCGCTGAAGGTGGTGATGCTGCGCCGGCAGGTGTAGCCGCAAGGAATGCGGGGGTGCGCAAACTACGCATGTATGGTATCGACGGGGAAGTCTTGGCACTTATAAACTGTGGGAGTGACTGCACAGGTGGTACAGGTTGTTCCTCTCATGACCTGGCTGTATTAGGGACGGAGGTGGAGAAGGAGGGAGATTATAGTTTAGAGGCTGCGGTCCCGGCTGGGTTGTTGGAGGGCAATGAGAATGTTGTTCTTCGAGATAAGTTGCAACCTCTTGTTCCTAAGCGCCAAGAGAAGTTGTTTACTAGGCTGTGGCAGTACTTCCGCATGTTTGTTGATTCTCCAGGCCTGATGTCCGGGGTGGCACCCGACATAGAGGCTGGAGACAGTGCAAAGCTCAAGTTGGCTCCCTACCCTATTAATCCTGCTCGACAGCCTGTCTTAAACGCAGAGCTGGACTACATATTGGAGAAGGGTCTGAGGGATAAGGGATATCGTGCGTGGTCTTTGCCAGTGACTTTGCAACCTGAGTTGAGTGGCAAGATCCGTTTTTGTGTTGATTGCAGTAGTGTTGGTGCATTATCTCTGACAGACGCCTATCCATTACCCAGAGTTGACGACCCCATAGACCACATCGGGGCTGCCTTGTTTATCACTAAGGTGGAATTAGTGAAAGGTTATTGGCAGGTCCCGTTGCCGGAGAGAGCGAAGAGAAGTCTTGTGATGGACAGGGCAGTTTATCAGTGTCAGGTGTTGTTTTGCTGCCGGAACACAGTTTGGATGTGTGGCATGTTAAGGGCACTGATAAGGTTATGGCTGATTGTTTGTCATGGGAGGGTATGTTTTAAGGAGATCCCTCGCCGTTCAGTCAGTGTTGGTGTAGCCTCCTACTTTGGTTTGAGTAGCATGTTTACGGCTGGTGCTTGTTGGTTGCCGTATGTAGCCCAGCGTAGGGTCGTAAAGTAGGAGTTGCTGTGTTTCTGTATAGAAGTAAATATTTAAATACAAAAATATAAAAACTATAAAAATACAAAAAAGACTGTAGTTGTGTATGTCTTGTAGTGTTATTGAAGTATGAGCAGTCTGTTGTTTCAAGATGCACCAACAGACTCCCCCTGGGTGTGAGGGTGTCACAGACTGCCGAACTTATACCCCAGTTCAGTTGTATGTGTGTTATGATACCTCATGTGGCCTGTGGAGAGGCTAGGGGCCTTGCCTCGTGGTCCGCCTTTGTCTCGTCAGGATTGCGCCTACGGGAACATTGTTATTGTTGCCACGAGTATAATTACTTCTTTTGTTCAGCTCTTGGGGGATTATTTCGTTTATCATAAGTTTACACAATGATGCCTTATGTTTATTTGTTACTTTTGTGAAGTTAATGAGAGTGCAGGCTACCTGAGATAATTAAGTGTTCTTGCGACGCCTGGAGCCCTTCCTTGCCATGCGGGGCCCCTAGTTCGACTCACGGCCACACTGGCTGCCTCACTCCAGTTTCACCTCTCGCTCTGTCAACATCACTGTTTGGTGTTGGCTAGGCTTACTTCTTTCGTTTCCCTTAAATACCGCATTTGTCTATTTTGTTTCTTAGTTGATCGGAGCATAACAGGGGCTGGAGTCATATTGAGCATATTGTTTTGTTTTAACCTATTTAGTTTAATATTGATCACTGCATTCATGCTTCTTTGGCAATCTTAGTGTATAAGCTTCTACACTGGTTTCGTATTTCTGTTTCATTATTCTGTTGCATTGTTTCACCATTATTATATGTGCATATTATTCATGGTTGATATCACTGGGGGGGGTTGGCTGGCTGGACTGTTTATCTCTGTTTTTGTCAGGCCTTTGAGAGATGAGGTTGCTGGGTGTGTGATATGGTAGGCTAAGCTTTTTCCACCACACAGCATCCTTTGGCTCGGGTCTTATCCAACCCTTTATTGGGTGGCAGCCAGCTTCCAACTTCCCCAGGATATCAACCCTTGGGCCTTGTTTAGTTTTTAGCAGCAATACATTCGGTGCAGTCAGGGACTAGGGGTGGAGCCTGTTACTAGGTGAGGTTGTCCCCATTGCACTCGATTGTATTGATCTAACCCCAGATGATGTTGCAAGCGATAAGTCATTAAAGTTGTTTATCCCTTACAACACCACCGCCGTGCTGTGCTGAAGAGAGCCACTCGGTGTATTATTAAGGCATAGGCTAGGGATAATAGGCTTGGCACAGAGGTTTATTGTACTGGACTTTCCATGGGTTTATGCTTTGTATTGTTCTCAATTCCTAAGCGATTGGGCATGATACAGAGCGTTCTGGGAGTCTAGTAGTGGTATGGTGGGATAATGTTGGTGCAGTATAGAATAACCTTAGAAGTTCTCTTGCATACTACACACACTATGGAATAGACTCGGGGACAATAGATATTTTTGTGTCTCCTTGTTACTGCTTTATTAAGCAAAGAGGAAGATAACCATTTTTCCTAGAGAACCTGCGTGTCTTGGTGTTTGAGTCAGATATTAAGAGCGTGTCTGTTGCAGGGTAGTACGGTGCTGTGGGCTAGGCTATGTACCGTAAGCATCTGGTTGCCCTCGTAACAATATATATATCCGACCTTCCCCGGACGACCCCTCAAAATGCTCTGGACCACGGCCTGTCACTCTTACTATCAACTTTTTCAATATTCGCGGCCTTTCCTCTAATTTTCACTCTGTCGAACACCATATCTCCTCTTCCAAACCTGATATTCTTTTCCTCACCGAAACCCAGGTATCTGAGACAACTTCCAGCAGCCCCTTCTCTGTATCCTCCTACTTTCTCTATCCTAGTTTCAAAGCCAAAGGTGGATGTTGTGCATACGTGCACAACAAACTCACTTGCTCTCGTGTTCCCGATTTAGACTCCTCTGAATTCTCAACTTTATGGCTCAAACTATCCTGTCATTCTCATACTAAATATTTCTGTGCTGTCTATCTTTCCCCTAACTCTACCGACTTTCCCAAATTCTTCGACTATCTAAACTCTAAAGTGGAACACATTCTATCTATCTCTCCCTTCTCTGAAATCTCCATCTTAGGAGATTTCAACATTCACCACCGCCAATGGCTCTCCTCTCACTCTACTGACCAACCTGGTGAACAAGCCTAGGTCTTTTCTATCATAAATGACCTAGAGCAGCTGGTCCAGCAACCCACTCGTATCCCGGATCGCTTCGGAGATCGGCCCAACATTCTTGACTTTTTTCTGACTTCTAACCCTTCCTCTTATACTGTCAATCTTTTCTCTCCTTTGGCCTCCTCCGACCATAAACCTGTCACTCCGTCACCTGTCCTATCTCTTCAGTATGGCCATCCGATCCTCCCAGCTGGCAGCGCTTGTGGCACTTTGGCGCTGCCGACTGGGAGGCTCTCCGGCAGTACTTCTTTGATTTCCCATGGAATGACTTCTGCTTCCATGGCCGAGGACCCTTGGAGAGTGCTGAACGCATTACCGAGGAAATCCTCTCGGGCATGGAAGCGTACATTCCATTTTCTTTCTCTCAGTCTAATGCAAAATAATCTTGGTTTACTCACGCTTGTTCTACTGCTGTCCACAACATGGAGGAAGCATTCAAACGGTACCGTCGCCTTAACCCACTGAACCCCAGCTAGTTAATAATAAATGTACCACCCAGGACCGGCAGGTTGTGAAAAAAAAAAAATCCAGAAAACACCAGGAATGGGTTAGAAATGAAGGAAAACCCACAAAAAAACGATCCCCTAGGTCATTAAGGGGTCCTACGGTGCGCCCGAAAGTCGGAATTAACATGGGGAAATGGGTTGGCAAAAACAGGCAAAAACAGATTTTTGCGCGCTTACGCGCACGTGGTTGGCCTTTGAGAATTTTAAACCATCGGCATTGTTGCGTGGGATACTTACACAGTTCCCATACAAATCCAAGCCCTCTAGGTGCCATAGGACCGGAGTAATTAACCGTGACGCACCTTATGTGACGCTGGGGTTTAGCGTTACAAACATTGCCGACGCAAACAGTGCGTCGCTGGTCCTCAATGGGTTAAAACTCAAGAATCTCATTCTTCCTATGTTTCTGCCCGGAATCAAGCCAAATCTGTTCTTCGACTTGCCAAGCACTCTTTCATCAATAATAAATGCACTGAATTATCCAACTCTAGCTCTTCCCAAGCTTTCTGGCATCTAGCCAAAAACCTTTCCAACAACTTTTCTTCCTCGTCTTTCCCTCCCCTTTTTCACTCTGATGGCACAACCCTCACTTCTTCCTCTGAAAAAGCTGAACTCTTTGCTCAAACTTTTGCCAGAAACTCTACCTTGGATGATTCCGGTGCTATTCCTCCCTCTCCATCCCCCTCTCTCCTACTTATGCCTAACATCCTAATCTCTTCTAATGATGTACTTTCTATCCTCTCTGGGCTTAATACTAAGAAGGCGTACGGTCCGGACGGTGTTCCTCCTGTTCTTAAAAACTGTGCTTCCGTGCTGACCCCCTGCCTAGGCAAACTCTTTCGTCTCTGTCTCTCCTCTAACGTCTTTCCTTCTTGCTGGAAGTTTGCTCTCTTTCAACCTGTTCCAAAGAAGGGTGACCGCTCTCAACCCTCCAACTATCGTCCAATTGCGCTCATCCCTTGTATCTCTAAAGTTTTTGAAACTATTCTTGCTTCCAAATTTCTTAAGCATTTCTCTTCTCATAATCTGCTCTCAGATCGCCAGTATGGCTTCCTTAAGGGTCGCTCTACTGGTGATCTTCTTTCATATCTTACTAACTGTTGGTCATCCAACTTTCAGGACTTCGGTGAGACTTTTTCTGTTACACTAGACATATCGAAAGTCTTCGATAGAGTCTGGCACAAATCTTTAATTTCCAAACTTCCCTCCTTTGTTTTCTGTCCCTCCATCAGTGCCTTTGTCTCTTAATTTCCTTTCCGGCCATTCCATAGCTGCGGTTGTGGACGGCCATTGCTCATTTCCTCATCCTATCAACTCCGGTGTTCCTCAGGGCTCTGTCCTATCTCCTATTCTCTTTCTAATTTTCATAAATGATCTTCTCCACTGTACATCCAGTCCCATCCATTCATATGCAGACGACTCTACCTTACACCACTCAATTAGTTTTCCAGAACGCCCCAGCCAGCAGTCCCTCAAAAGTAAACGTAATGAAGCCATAAAATGATTATCTTCTGATCTAGCTACTATTTCCAATTGGGGTAGAGAAAACCTTGTTGCATTTAATGCTTCCAAAACTCAATTTATCCATCTTACTACACGTCAGGAACCTCCAGAGGACTATCCCTTATTCTTCAACAATACAAAAATCAACCCTTCATCTTCTCTCAATGTTCTCGGTGTCTCTTTTTCTGCTGCTCTCACTTGGAAAGACCATATTACCAGTCTCGCTAAGGCAGCCTCCCAGAAGCTGGGTGTGCTCAACCGCCTCAAGGGGTTCTTTACCCCTGCACAGCTTCTTGCTCTGTACAGGGGCACATTGCGTCCTTGTATTGAGTATTGTTCACATGTGTGGGGAGGATCCTCTCACACCGCTCTCCTAGATAAAGTAGAAAGGAAAGCCTTTCGTATCATTAACTCCCGTCCACTCACCAACTCTCTGCAATCTCTCTCTCTTCGCCGCAATGTTGCATCTCTCCCGCTATTCTATCGCTACTACAATAATCAGTGCTCCTCAGAGCTTTCCCAGTGTATACCACCTCCCCGCCTTGCAACACAATCCCACCCCTACTCTGTGCAACTTTCCAACCCAAGAGTGAAACGCTATTCTCAGACTTTCTTTTATTCAACTGCTAAGCTCTGGAACTCTCTCCCAGAATCAGTCTTTCCCTCTTCCTATGACTTAAATTGCTTCAAACTCCATGTGTCCAGGCAGTTTAGCTCGAACGTCCCTTGATTTCGGCCCTGTCACTCTTTGAAATCTGGGGGAGGCACTTGCTGCAGGCAGTTATGCCTTTTGTCTCCCTCATTCACATAGAAAAAAAATGAATATATATATACGGTATATATATATACCGATATATATATACATATATACGGTATATATATATAATGACTTAGCTTGTTTTGAGTCTTATATCGTCCCAGCATTCAAGTAATTAATTATCTTTGGAGTATAAAAGTCATAGGTCATTAAGGTAGCCAATTAGCGACTCTTGTCCTCTTACGGTAGTTAATTAAGATAATTACCTTATTGTTTGTTATCGTATTTATTGTTATTTTTAATATTATTATTATTAATATTAGTAGTAGTAGTAGTAGTAGTAGTAGTAGTAGTAGTAGTTGTTATTATAATATTCATTATAGTTGTTGTCTGAGTATCTGTGTATCTCTCTCTCTCTCTCTCTCTCTCTGTCTCTCTCTCTCTCTCTCTCTGTCTCTGTCGCTCTCTCTCTCTCTCTCTCTGCCATCTCTACTAGAATTAAGTCCTGACCACCTCGTTTGGATCTTAAGGTCTGTGTGGTCAGTGTAACTATATAAATCTCTCTCTCTCGCTCTCTCTCTGTCTCTGCCATCTCTACTAGAATTAAATCCTGACCGACCACCTCGCTGGGATCGTAAGGTCTGTGTAGTCAGTGTATCTATATAAATCTCTCTCTCTCTCTCTCTCTCTCTCTCTCTCTCTCTCATACAATAAACAGTATAAATAATGAAACATTCAGCCATCGTTGAATTAACTGACGTATTTCTTTAATTAATTACATCAGTGTATTTTGTTATTTATGTTAATTTGTACGGAAATAAATTGTGTGTGTGTGTGTGTGAGAGAGAGAGAGAGAGAGAGAGAGAGAGAGAGAGAGAGAGAGAGAGAGAGAGAGAGAGAGAGCGAAAGCGAGAGAGATAATGTGTGTGTGTGTGTGTATGTCTATGTAATAATAATAATAATAATAATAATAAACGGTTTATTAAAGAATGGCAGCCTCATGAGCTGAAAATACACATTTTACAATTTAGTGGATGAACATGAGATGTACAGATATGAGGATGGTAAGCTTAGTTTACAAACAAAATAAATAAATACAATAATGATGCATGTGCAGAATACAAATTATCATAAAATAACCATGAGAGTAAGTGATATACAGTACATATACACATTTATTTACTCACTCATATACAGAACATACGTATATACACGTACGTGCGCACATACATATACATACATATATAGGAACATAAGAACATGCAGTAAGTGTGCACATGTCCGTACACACAAACGCTCACGTATGCACACAAAAATACATACATACAGAAACTGTTTTGGTATGGTCAGGGTAAAGAGGGTGCAGGTACTGCACCCTCTTTACCCTGACCATTAACTGGGAGGTTAATCCTCGGTAGTGTGTGTGTGTGTGTGTGTGTGTGTGTGTGTGTGTGTGTGTGTGACAGAAGGCGAAATATGGAAGAGCTGGGCGTTCTATTGTTAAGGGTGGAAATACATGGATGAAGATACGCGAACACTTAATAATAGATAATGCTTATGCATAGATTTATAATCAGAAGTTGCGCTAGTGAGCAATATGTTCTCGCTCATATGTACGTATACTTACATACATATGTGCATATGACCATATAAATACACGTACAGTACATATACATATTATATACCTTATATTCTCAACCGGGCTCGAACCATTGACAGCACATACACACAGACATACATATACATAAATATATGCACATTACATGCATATATGCTCTTCTCTTATCCTACCTGATACTCTCAGCCGGGCTCGAACCACAAACAGTATACACTATAGACACATATATATATACATAAATAACGCATACATACATACACATATACGCACACATACATACACATATACTGCACATACATAGATACATATATACACATATACATAAACAAACTCAAGCAAATACATACATAATTATATTCTAGTACACACACGCACACACACTTATGCATATATTATTAAAGGTGGGCGCGTATATATGGTGTGACAGGCCGTTATTACACATTATTAATAATATTAACAATGGTTGGGATAGGACAATTTTTATATCTGTCAGTTCTTGCTCTTATTGGTTGGAGTGTGTTGAAATGACGAGCTGCACGTGTAGGTCTAGGGGCGTCAGGTGGAAGTAAGTTTCTGTGTCGTGGGTGAACAAGCAGCTTAGATGCAAACTGTTTGAGTGTGTTGTAGTGGTGGGTTGAGAGTGCAGGTATGCAGAGAGAGAGAGAGAGAGAGAGAGAGAGAGAGAGAGAGAGATAGTACTATGCATAGAGGATTGGGTTTAGTAGGTAGAGAGAAAGAGAGAGAGTGTGTGTGTACATGTATGTGTGTGTGTCTGTATGTGTGTAGGAAAGATTGGTGGATTGGAAGTTGAACCAGTTGCTGTTTGCTGATGACACAACGTTGGTGGCGGATTCTGAGGAGAAACTGCAGCGAGTAGTCAAAGAGTTTGGTGTGGTATGTGGGAGGAGGAAACTGAGCGTGAACGTCAATAAAAGTAAAATGCACGATGGTGTGTAATATACTGTAGGTGCTCGTAGGGTGAATCTAGATGTGAGGCTGGATGGGGAAATATTGGAACAAGTGGAGTGTTTTATATCTAGGAGGCGTGATTTGCAGGGACGCAGGTGTGGAAATAGAGGTAAAACAGAGAGTATGTGAAGGAAGGAAAGTTCTCAGAGCAATGGGCTATGTGGAAGGTGAGAAATGTCGGAATGAAAGAGCTAAAAGTGCAATGTATCAAGGGATAGTTGTACCAACAGCTATGTATGGGGCTGAGATATAGGCTCTGAAGGTACACGAGAGAAGAAAGCTGGATTTGATGGAGATGAACTGCTTGAGGAGTATGTGAAGAGTGACTCATAGAGACAGATTGAGAAATGAAAGTTACGTAGGAGTGTGGGGCAGCAGGAACATTTGTCGGCCAGAGTGGACAGAAGGGTGCTGAGCTGGTATGGTCATGTTGAGCGAATGGAAGATGAAAGGGTTCCAAAGAGAATAAATCAGTCAGATACAGGGGGAGTTAGAGGGGTAGGAAGACCTCCATTGAGATATAGAGATTGTGTAGTACAGCATTAGAAGTCAGAGAAGTGACTATAGATCATGCAAGAGAAGTTGTAATAATTGGGAATGAATGGAGAATGCTTATGAATAGATGAGTGATGACGCGGGTGTTTGGGAGAGAGGGTTGGGGGCCAGTAGGACTAGATAATAGTCCGTCAGGCGCCTGGCCCGGGGAGCCAGTCTATCTTTTGAAGGGTCATGCCTGGAAGTAAGGTAGGTGGGCATTGTCGTGGTAAGCTCCGCTGTGTGTCTGCCTGCTGAGACCGAACCTCTCCGGGAGGTCTGGGACGTGGGTGTCTTAGCTGGGACCCCATAATGGACCTGGGTCTCTGGATCTTCTCCTGGGCCACCTAAATGTGTGTCAGTCTTTTGTTTGTTTTTGTGTTGTGTTGTGTTGTCCCTATTCGGGGTCTGTCTCGAGTCGGCCACCCCTCGTCTGTGGGGTTTGTGCCTGAGTATATACTGTACATACATACATACTACTGACTCTACTAACCCTACCCACCAACCAACCTACCTACCAACCTACCTACCTACCACCTACCTACCTACCAACCAACCAACCCACCAACATTCCTACCAACCAACCAACCTACCTACCTACCTACCTACTTACCAACCTACCTACCTACCCACCAACCAACTAACCAACCTACCTACCTACTTACCTGCTTACCAACCTACATACCTGCCAAGAAATCAACCAACCTCCTTCCCAACCTACCTACCTACCAAGAAACCAACCAACCAACCTACCTACCTACCAACTCCATACCTCTCTCCCTTCCCAAGCAACCTACCAACCTACCTACCTACCAACTCCTCCCTCTCTCCCTTCCCAACCTACCTACCAACCTACATACGTACCAAGAAACCAACCAACCTCCTTTCCCCCCTCCCAACCTACCTACCTACTTGCCTACCTTCCTTCCCTCTCTCCCTCCCTGCAACACTTCTGACTCTAGTTGTCCCTAATATTGAAGCTGTAATGGGACAACTTGTAGATAAAAATCAAGGCTAAAGTCAAGCCATTTAGCCCCCGGTATAATGGCACTTATCTCGAGACCTAATGGGGGGGGGGGTAGGTAGGTTGGTTGGTAGGTAGGTAGGTAGGTAGGTTGGTTGGTTGGTTGGTTGGTATGTAGGTAGGTAGGTAGGTAGGTTGGTTGGTTGGTAGTGAGGTTGGTTGGTTGGTTGGTTGGTAGGTAGGTAAGTAGGTTGGTAGGGAGGTTGGTTGGCTGGTTGGTTAGTTAGTTGGTTGATAGGGAGGTTGGTTGGTAGGTAGGTAGGTAGGATGGGTGGTAGGTAGGTTGGTTGGTTGGTAGGTAGGTAGGTTGGTTGGTAGGTAGGGAGGTTGATTGGTAGGTTGGTAAATTGGTTGGTTGGTAGGTTGGTTGGTTGGTAGGTAGGTAGGTTGGTTGGTAGGTAGGGGGGTTGGTTGGTTGGTTGGTAAATTGGTTGGTTGGTTGATTGGATGGTTGGTTGGTTGGTAGGTTGGTTGGTTGGGAGGTTGGTAGGTAGGTAGGTTGGTTGGTTGGTAGGTAGGTTGGTTGGTTAGTAGGGTTGGTTGGTTGGTTGGTTGATTGGTAGGTTGGTAGGTTGGTTGGTTGGGAGGTTGGTTGGTTGGTTGGTAGGTTTGTTGGACAGCTGTAAAAGTGACACCAATGTATGGCAAGGAACACTGTGGGAGGTACTTATAAAAACAATACCTGCCCCGGTGTCCCTATAGAGTTCTTTATTGTTACGTAATACAAGCATGGGGGTTTAAGTAGCAATATTATGTGAGGATGGGGGGGGGGGTTATGTCTTTGGAGGGTACCGTAGTATCAATTATTGGGAAGGGGTCTTGGTAGGGCTTTAATTGTTTAAATCATGTCGTGGTTAATTATCCCTATAAAAGTCTGTTGCGTCAGACGCTAAGCTCCGCCCACCGAGTCATCGCTCAGCAGAGTTGCCAACCTAACTCGTTCACCGCTAGTTTTAAAATATGTTTGATCCTATCTTGTGGCGTATTTTTAATAAATTGAGGCATCGAATATAGTAGTTTTTATAAATATATAGAGCATTTTGGTTATGTTTTAGATATGATACCATTCACAGTGATATTCAAGCAATTCTACTATCTAGCGTCTTTGGATATCTATTGCGCAGCATCTGAGACAGATGTGGCACCACTGCTCTTCTCCGTCTCCTCGTCCGTCCACGGGCTCGTGGGAAGTCACGGTGTAATTTTACCTGTGTTTTATCGTGTTTTTGGTTGTTCGCGGCGGTAGTATCGCCGGTACGCGCGAGTGTATAATGACAAGGATAAGTCTAATGCTTGGGAGGATTCTGATTACGAAGGATTGCTTGGTGGAGACGTAATAAAGGAATAAAGGAAGGGCAGTTTGTCTAGTACAGTGTCTACCCCATGCCATCACAGAAAGTTTGTAGTTTGCTTGAAGAATATATTTCTTAATTTTTGTCATTAAAAGTGAATTCCAGGGATGAAACCTATTCAAACTACAATGTCCATTGGGATCTGCTTGGTTTTAGGTACATGATACTGAAGAATTTTCATCAATTTGTTTTAACAATATAGAAATATAGCTTATCTAAGTTATTTTATGTGGCGCGAACTGGCGTGTTTACCATGACGTAACTGTAGCCAATGGCGGGAACTCTCTACATGGGAAATGGGTAAATCTGTGTTTTTTTTATTTGAGAAACTCTTATAATTTGTATGCATGTTTACAGCTCAACATTTGGCTTCACCACTGTCTGGTCAAGGGACCGCGATATATAAATTGAACAGAAAACGATATTATCATTACGAAATAGGCCTTAGAACCGAGTTCCCTCAACTCTGGACCAGGCTAAACATGCATAAACACTGCATGTATGTTAATTGCTGGCGAGCTGGGATTATTTCTTGATGTGCACCACATCATCAGGACGTTGGTCGATCTTTTGAAGAGCTTGAGTATTGAATTGAAAGGTATTAATTACGAAAAACAGACCTCACTGTTCAGGACCGCATATCTTGTTTACAAACGGCGTCTCTACACGATGGAGTCACTCCAGCTGGCTGAAAATGCCAATTCGTCACCAACGACCATATATATTAGTATTTTGTTCTGGAGTTTAATGGAATTATATCGATATTGCCCATATACATATTACAGTATATTCATGCCAAGTTATGACCCTGCATTAATCTTCGTTTCTTCGTTCTTCCCTGTAGTTCACCTTTAAGGTATCCTCTATATATATATAACCGTGGATTACTTTTGTGAATAGTGTTGAGTTGTTAGTAAAGCCGCGTATTGAGTTGAGATGCATAGTAAGGGGGTTCTGGGTTAGGGTGGTGATTAGTTTGTTCATATTTATGCTTGTGCAGTAGGGAGCCATAATACGTGTGCACCCATTTGATTATTTGTACCTTTAACCCAGGCAGTACCGGTAGGTACGTTGGTAGGTAGGTAGGTTGGTTGGTTGGTTGGTTATTAAGTAGGTAGGTTGGTAGGGAGGTAGGTTGGTTGGTATTTTAACTTGTCCCCATCATAATTTCTCTCTCCCTGAATCCACCTTTCCCTTATCCTATGACTTAAATTGCCTCAAACTCCGTGTGTCCAGGCATTTTGTCTCGAACATTCCTTGGTTTTGGCCCTGTCACTCTTTCAACTCTGGGGGAGGCACTCGTCACAGGCAATTTTTCCTTTTGTCTCCCTCACCCTTCTCTCTCTCTCTCTCTCTACTCGTTTGGATTGTAAGGTATGTGTGGCAAATACATCTATGTAATTGTCTATCCCTTTCTCTCTCTATATATATATCTATCTATCTATCTCTTTCTCTCCCTCTCTCTCTTTATCTCTATCTCTCTATCTATCTATCTATTTTTCTCTCATACACTTTTCCTCGTTCCTTCTAGTACCTGTATATCTCTCTCACTCACACACACACACACACTCTCTCTCTCTCTCTCTCACACACACATTCAGAAACAAAAAAATTGTATTCATTTGCCTGACTAACTTGGGAAAGGATTGGAGAGTTCTGATTCTAACTTATAAACAGTAATTTAAAGTTTTTGTCAAGCCTAAGTATATTTACAAGCATATCTTTGTCAGTATTATAACCTTTCGTGCCATTTTGGTGTCGATTTTGTCCTGGCGAGCTATAGCGAGCCTGTAATTTTTTAAAGATTATTAAGTATTTTTAAGGATTATACATTTTTGAGTTTCTGTGCTAGACCTCCATCAAGCTTAGAAGAAGAAACAAAACTAAACCCCCTTTCAAGATATATTTGTACATTTACGGTAGAAAAATGTCTCGGCCGAAGGACGGTTCCTTCTAAAATTAGAGGCTCGGTTTCGCTCGCCAGGAAAAAAATCGACACCTAATGGGCACGAAAGGTCCTAATATTGACAACAAAATTATGCGAAAGGTCTAAAAATCGCCAAACTAACGGAACGAACGTCTTAAAACCTCAAAACTAATATGCTAAACATGAGGGAGAAGGGGGTCCAGAAAAAGCGAGTACTACCCCCTTAAGTATATTTCAAAGTATATTTAGGCTATATTGAGGGGTGTCACCTGCTTTTTTTCTCTCATTTTCTCTCTCTCTGGGTTGTATCCATTCGGCCCCATTCAGCCTACTGTTTTAAGACGTTTACCCCCATCCAGGTGTCGATTTCTTCCTGGCGAGCGATAGCGAGCCAACATTGTATGGAGAAATCCGTCTTTGCAGGAGACATTTTTCTATCAAAAAATTTAAAAATTTAGCCTGCTGTCAAAAGCTTTATATAGAAATATGCTGGCTCGCGGTATCGACACGTAGATGGGGATAAACGTCTTGAAACAGTTGGCTGAATGGGGCCGAATGGATACAACCTGGGTTGCCAATTTAGCTATTTTCCTGCTAGATCTAGAGGCATTTACTTCGACCTAGAGGCCAATTTTTACTCATAGTAGCATAAATTATTGAAGTATTCTAGATATTTTAGCCATTTTAGACCGATATTCTAGAGATTGTGGCATTATTCTAGCGATTTTCGGCATATATTTACTATCTAGCGGACTTGATTTGGTAACCCTGGATACAACCCAAAGAAAGAGGGAGAGAGAGAGAAAAACACGAGATGGGCCCCCTTAAGTATATTTCCAAGCATATTTAGGCTGTATTAAGGGAGTAGTGCTTGGTTTTTGGTCTATTTATTTATTAAGTAATGTTTTAGTTTACTTGCTAGACCTCCATCAAGCTTAGACCCCCCCCCCCCCCCACCCGAAACCCCCTTTCAAGATATATTTGTAAATTTGTCGGTAGAACATCTAATGGGCACGAAAGGTCTTAATATTGACAAAAACATTAGGCGAAAGGTCTAAAAATCGCCAAGCTAACGGAACGAACGTCTTAAAATCTCAAAACTAATATGCTAAACATGAGGGAGAAGGGGGTCCAGAAAAAACGAGTGCTACCCCCTTAAGTATATTTCAAAAGTATATTTAGTCTATATACTTAAAGGGGAGGTAGTCACTTGTTTTGGATCCCCTTCTCCCTCATGTTTAGCATACTAGTGTTGATGTTTTAAGACGTTGGTTCCGTTAGTGTGTCGATTTTAAGACCTTTCGCTCCATTTCTCTCTCTCTCTCTCTCTCTCTCTCACACACACAAACGCACACACACACACACACCATCTCTCCCTCTCTCTCTGTCATCATATTAACCTTTTCATTATCACAGAGGTTGATGTTTATAGCCTCGCACACACACACACACCATCTCTCCCTCTCTCTCTGTCATCATATTAACCTTTTCATTATCACAGAGGTTGATGTTTATAGCCTCGCACACACACACACACCATCTCTCCCTCTGTCATCAAATTAACCTTTTCATTATCACAGAGGTTGATGTTTATAGCCTCGCACACACACACACACACCATCTCTCCCTCTCTCTCTGTCATTATATTAACCTTTTCATTATCCAGAGGTTGATGTTTATAGCCTCACACACACACACACAGACACACACACACCATCTCTCCCTCTCTCTCTCTGTCATCATATTAACCTTTTCATTATCACAGAGGTTGATGTTTATAGCTTCGCTTCGAGACTAAATGACCGAGAGAGAGAGAGAGTGAGTGAGAGATTGTGTGTATGTGTGAGTGTGAAAGACTGAGAGAGAGATAGTGTGTGTGTGTGTGTATGTGCAGTATGTGTATTATATACACACAGGCACATACCCCATAGCTGGGGGTGGCTGACTCGAGACAGAGCCCGAACAGAAACAACATTTAAAGTTCCAGTTCTTAGGGTGTGACCACTTTCGCGTTCCCTCGCCCCTTACTCTGTCTCGTCAACTAGGTGAATTTTACAATGGGGGCGGGGGGAGGATTCATAGCCCCCTGCCCCCCAATATGTATGATAATAATAACAATGGGGGCGGGGGGAGGATTCATAGCCCCCTGCCCCCCAATATGTATGATAATAATAACAATGGGGGCGGGGGGAGGATTCAGAGCCCCCTGCCCCCCAATATGTATGATAATAATAACAATGGGGGGGGGGGGAGGATTCATAGCCCCCTGCCCCCCAATATGTATGATAATAATAACAATGGGGGCGGGGGGAGGATTCAGAGCCCCCTGCCCCCCAATATGTATGATAATAATAACAATGGGGGCGGGGGGAGGATTCATAGCCCCCTGCCCCCCAATATGTATGATAATAATAATTGTCGGTTTATTGTTCACTTGGCGCCGTGAGGGTGCTAACATATAATTGGCTACAAAGTGGAAGGCAAGGATAGCAAAGCAGAAGGCTCTCTCCCCACCCACCACTCCATCCAGCATGAAATTTAGTTGGGGAAACAAGTCCCCCAGCAGAATGAGAACCTGTCTACTGGGAAACTCATTGTAAAGAATTAAGTTGAGATATATTGTATACTACTGATGTTTAACCGTTTTTTTTTTTTTTTTTTTTTTTCTAATATTGTTATTGATGTATTTTAGTATATTGTATTCTTGTTGTTTCCTAATATTCATCTTTATTTTCCCGTAGGTGAGTGTTGATGGAAGTGATGAAAGTGAGAGAACTCGACGCAATTCAATTAAGTAAGTATTGGGAGATTCATTTTAAGGGGACACTGGTTATTTTTGGGTATATTTACTTAGTGTTTTATCCCATTCTGAGCACTAATGGCCTAGATAGCTCAAAAACACGTATTTAGACTGTTATATATTCATTATTTGTTTAGTTTCCTCCCTAGACCTCTATCAAACTTAAAAAAACATCCATTTGATCCCCCTTCGAGATTAATTTGTAAAAAATTTCGGTAGAAAACTGTCACGGCTGAAAGCCGGTTCCTCCACAATTACAGGCTTGCTAACGCTCGCCAGGAAAAATAATCTACACCTAAAGGGTACGAAGGGTCTTAAAATTGACAAAGAAAATTGGGCGAAAGGTCTTATAATCGACAAGCTAATAGGGCAAACGTCTTAAAATGTGAAAACTAATGGGGAAGAAAGGGGACCAGGAAAACGGCCCATCTCCCTTAATAAGAAATGGGTAGAATGGTAAAGAGGAAGGTTTTATTTAACTTTATAAATGTATTATATTTGTATTTATTATTGATATTATTATTAACATTATTATTTTATTATTATTACTATTATTATTATTTGTATTAACCCTCTCAGGCTCTGAAGACGCATTTCCTTTCTGTGTTCTGGCTATTATTTGACGATTTTATTCAGATTAGGAAGGGTATATGGAAGCCAGAGGGTTGATTGCGATAGTATTTACCCTTTACACACCCACAGATCCTTCCTAAGCTGCATAAAATCGTCTAATGGTAGCAAAAATAAAACTGCTAAAACTCATCAGAGCTTCAAGGGGTTAATATTGTATTATATTCATATATGTTTTCAGTTTCCTTCCTAGACCTGCATCAAACTTAAATACATATCCGTAAGACCCTACGATATTTATTTATGCATTTTTCAGTAGATAAATGCCCCTGGCCGAAGGCCGATTCCAGCTAGATTGCCGGCTTGCTTTCGCTTGGCAAGAACAAATAAATCCATCTATCTATCTATCTACATGATAAAGCCCAATCCCCATTGTGTTCCTATTTTTTGTTTCTATTTCATTCTATTTTATTATTTATTTTTTCCTTTTTTCTTGGGGGTGGCCGACTCAAGACAGAGCAAGAACAGGGAAAGCACAAATAGATACAATCAAGAAATAATTACCGTATCATTGTTATAGTGTTCGTGTTTATGTTTAGTAATTATTATTTTTGAAGTGCTGTATATTTGATCTAACAACTTAAAGTGCCGTAAATTAATAAAAAACACTAATCCCTTCCACTGAGAAAGAGTGAGAGAGAGAGATAGTATTAAAGTGAGAGAGTTAGAGAGAGAGAGAGAGAGAGAGAGAGAGAGAGAGAGTGAGATAGAGAGATATATATATAGAGAGAGAGGTAGTGAATGAGACTATTAAAGGGGCAAGAGATATGAAACCGGGAAGTGAGAGAGAGAGAGAGAGAGAGATGATTTTGCCCCGAGGGGCGAGTTTATTGAGCAGCGCCCCCCATCCTGTGAGGGGACAACCACTGGTAAGGCGATACATACTGCTCAAAGAGCCATTATTCCACTGAAACAACAGCATCGTCGTCTGGTTACATTCATATTTGTGTTTATAAATCAGGTTGGCATTATTCAGATGCGTTATTATAGTTTCCTCATTTAATTGTCACATGGTCTGTATAAAAAAAAAAAAACAAGACAAGCAAGCAAGCTTGTAGTGACTGAATTATTAATTGACAGGTTGTAAATAATAGCACTACAGAACTAGTGCAATCGTATGAGGAGACTATTCATATTTTCATTACATCAATGGTTATTGAGATCATAGTTAGCTGAATACAATTATTACAAAAATAGGCAATGGTATAAATCAACATAATACATAATTTAATACAGGCGGACATAATCATGATCCGGTTCGTTGTGCACTGGGAGCTAAGGTGTCTTGAGATCGCCTCGTACCCATACACAACGAACGTATTATAGTCTGCATGGTTGGTATCTAATTGAATATACTTAGTGGGTATTTCAAGAATGTCAGGGTTAAGGAAATGTGATTTGTATATTAGAAGACTGTGATTAACGAGACGTGTAACATGTGGAAGGAGGTGGTAGAAAGAGAGGGATCTCATTGGGGTGGAAGTTTCGCTCCCAGGAATTTTCGTTCCTGTGGTATTTCAATAATAATAATAAAATAATAATAATAATAAGGCAATACATACTGGTAAGGCAATACATACTGCTCAAAGAGCCATTATTCTACTGTAACAACAGTATCGTCATCTGGTGTTATTATAGTTTCCTCATTTGATTGCCACATGTGCTGTATATATTACGTGCTCATGAAAAAAAAAATGTGACTGAATTTTTAATTGACAGGTAAATAATAGCACTACAAAACTAGTCCAATCATATGAGGAGACCATTCATGTTGCTTACATCAATGGTTATTGAGATCATAGTTAGCTGAATACAATTATTACATACATGATGTGACTAATATTTCGAACTACATAAATTATTATGCAATAAAATACGACAAATATATTACAATCATATGAGGGACACTTCACATTCTTCATTACATCAACGGTTATTGAGGTCATAGTTATCTGAATACAAGAGTCACATCCATAATGTGACTAATATTACCAACTACCGAAGTTATAATGGAATTATAGTAATACAAATATTTTACAAATATGAGTTAAATGGTTCAAATTCTTATTACAATAATGGTTATTGAGGGGATAGTTAGCGCAATATGACCAGTGGAGAAGTTTACATGCCGATAGTAATATAATATTTAGTAGGGTGTGTGGTTATGGGAGAGAGGGAGGGGGGTTTTGATTTGATTTGATTTGATTGTTTTATTGAGAAAAGTACAAATGTTACACAAGTATCATAGTTACATTATCTCAAAAGGGCGAAGGTGCATACGCAATCTTCACCCTATTTCTAGCTTAAACTATGTCATTACATATATAGTTAGATGAGTAATACATTGATATTGAAGATCATTTTTAACACTACCTAAGTTAAGTATATACAGTATTATAATAAAGACATACCGGTATCTAAAATGCATGAGTCCCCGTTATAGACCTTGATCAGATTGTTTTTTGTTTTTAAACACGCATGCTGCCCCACAAGACCCCCAACTGAGCCCCGACCATGTTAATCCCTCCTTAAACATCCTACCCGTCGTGACCCAGTCACCAGACCCCAGCCAATGCCTTCTCTATACATAATTATGTATAGAGAAGGCATTGCCCCAGCACCCAAAACACACAGCCATACAGATTCAGTTTCAGATTCAAATTATTTTATTTCCATAAAATAATATTCGGAGGGAAGGTGCAAGTGGTCCTCCGGGAGGGATGTGCTGCATATCCGGAGGTACTTGTACATCAAGCCATTAGCCGAGAATATTGAGGACAATACAGTAGTATGGTTAGGGGTTTTGTAGGAGGTAGAGGAATGGGTGGGAGAGGAGGAGGAGTAGGGGGGGGGGGGGGAGGAGGAGGAGGTAAGGTACTCCAGGGAGGAGGAAAGTGTGAGAGGGGAGGTGTGTGTGTGTGTGTATGTGTTGGGGAGGGTGGGACATACTACATATAAATAAGTTGTTTAAGGCCAGCCATAGTAGTGAAGATAAATATGGTAGTAAAAAAAAAACAAAAAAAAAACACACATCTTAAAAGGGAAAGTTTGAATTTCAACGCAATTCTACAGATATCAGCAGTATCGCTTCATCGTACCTGACACAACATATCAATAAGTAAGGAAGGAAACTGTATACGTGCAAAGATCAAGATTCAATTAAGTTTAGTAGCAAAACAATATTCAGAAGGAAGATACTAGTAGTCCTCCGGGATGGATATGCCGCATATCCGAAGGTACTTAATTGTAGATCAAACCATTAGCAAAGAATATTGAGGACAATTATGTTGCTTACATATGCAAGGGTCATGTATATTGGCTTGCAAAAGGATATGAATTGGCACTTAACAGATTATTTAAATAAAAGCTGTGTTAGTGGCTCAGAGGGATATGTATATACTGTACATTGTCAATCTATTAAATGAGAATAGCAGTGATAAGTAAAGAAATACTGACTGGTATTATAAATATGACATGATCAATAAAAATATGAAATCGTGTAGAGGGCGTTACAAAGGGTTTAAGTGTGACCTTGTAAGAAAGAAGAGATGTGTGGAGGGCAAGGGGTGCATACTTATAAGGTTCATGTTTCATGTTTACAGTACATATTATTGTGGGGGGGCAAAGTTCTTGTGTTTTTTTAGTATGTTATTGATTACGTTATTCTTTAGCATGTATATTGCTTGATCCTCTATTGTGTTTAACTGATTATTCATGTATTCCCTAATCATTGGGCATTCCAAGATATAGTGCTCGAGAGAGTGTTTGTTGGGAGCTCTGCAAACCCTACATTGCCTGTGCTCTTCTTCTACCTGCCAATTCAGCTGCCATGGATAACAATAGCCAAGCCTTATTCTTGCATGTACTGAGTCTACCCACCTACTCGTTGTACGTTTACCATAGGTGTATTTGGTCGTAAATGCTACTTTATTGTAGTAGTTTATAGATCGGCTGGTATTATGATGTCTAGCTCTGTCTTCATCCACTCTTTCTTCTTGTGTCTTTTTAATTATAGTTCTCATTTGTTTCAATGACAGTTCAAGAATATGATCAGGTTCTTCTTTCTCTGAGGCCTCCTTGGCAAGCTTATCTGCCCTTTCATTGCCGGAGATGCCTACATGTGAAGGAATCCAGGCAAATTTGACCCCTAGCCCCTTCTCCCTCACACATTTTATCCCCCGTCTGATATCTTGTACAAGGAAAGGATAGGTGGGTTGGGGGCTAGAGATAGCTTCCAAGGCCGCCCTGCTGTCAGATAGGATAAGAATATTCTTTCCCCTTCGAAAGATACTCCCAATTCCCATCGCTATTGCCACCAGCTCAGTTTGAGTGGAGGAGGCCCAGTCCTGTAGCCTGGATAGTTCATCGTCTTCCTGAGCAAAGTTGCCATCACTCATAATAGTGATGGCAGCTCCTGCCCTCCCAGTTACGGTGTTAAGTGAGCCATCACAGTATA
The DNA here is from genome assembly GCA_032716605.1 of Paralithodes platypus. Classification (NCBI taxonomy): domain Eukaryota; kingdom Metazoa; phylum Arthropoda; class Malacostraca; order Decapoda; family Lithodidae; genus Paralithodes; species Paralithodes platypus. The sequence continues at coordinate 1,367,871 of CM064553.1, read as the reverse complement.
CCTGATCAGTGTTCTCATCTGTCATATCTTCTATTAGTGACATAAAGTTTGTCTTCAGAGCGTAGGACGGGATCTCAGACATTTTTGTGTCGAGTTGAGTCACTATAATCTCAATAGTGGCCTCTTCCCAGGGCGGAAGGGGGACACTCAATTGCCGGTCATCTGGATGGTAGTCTGTAAGCTGGCTGGGCGGGGTGGGGTCAGTCAGTTGCCAGTCACCGATATAGTAGTCTGTAAGCTGGTAGTCAAGAATGTCAGCAGCAGTTACATGTGGCCAGTCCCTGCCTTTTAAGTCATCTCTTCTAAGTAGCTCCATTAGTGCAGTCTTAGGTCGTGTTTCTCTGTCGTCTCTCAGTGTTCGTATGCCTATTATCACATTTGTTTCTTTTATTCTATCAGTGATGGACGATAGACTTAACTCATATCTAAACAATTTTACCCTTGACATTTCTCGGACATCCAAAAATAAGTCTCATGGCCTCATTTTGCAGTTTGTCAAGTTTTTCGATCTGATTAGCAGGTAGACAGGAGAGAGCAGGTGCATGGTAGTCAATTACTGATCTAATATAGGCAATGTACATGGTCCTGAGGATAGTGATGGAGGCACCCAAGCCTTTCCATGACATTACTTTAAGGGGCCTTAGTCGTCTTTTACAGGTGGTCATTACATGATCAAATTCAGCATTATTACCCTGTAGTCCCCCAACATACACTCCCAGATATTTATAATAGTCTACCCTCTCCAGTACATTACCATGGAGATGTAGAGGCTTGTTACGATTCCAACCTTTTGTTATGGCTTTTGTTTTGTTTGTTGATATTACCAGGCCTAATTGGTCACAAGCTTCTCCTACCAAGTCTAGGGCACGTTGCATGTCCCTGTGACTATCGGCCTGGATCAAAATATCATCAGCATAGCTTTCACAGATCACTCCTCTGGGAAATTTGAGTCTAACAATAATGTGCATTAATATGTTGAATAGTATTGGACTTAATACTCCCCCCTGTGGTGTACCCAGCTCAAGCTTACGTACTTCAGACTTTTTACCTTGAAAGACGACATATGCACTTCTATTGCTGAAGTATTCCTTGATCCAGCCCAATAGTTTACCTTTTACACCCATTTTCGCCAACTCGCAAAGTATTACATCCCTGTTTGCTACATCAAATGCACCCTTTAAATCTAAAAATACAGTAAAGTTACACCTATGGTTAGAGAGATATGATGTGATACAGGACATTGTACTTCTGCCTTTAATGTAGCCATTCAAATGCGGGCTCAATTGTGACTCTATTTTGTGCAGTAGCCTATTAAGGACAATCCTTTCAATTGTCTTGCAATAACAAGAAAGAAGTGATATAGGTCTCATGGCTGTAACAGAACCAGCCTTGGGTACAGGAATTATGACAGCTCTTTTCCAGTCAGGAGGGATGGCACTGTTGCGATAGCTAAGGTTAAAGAAATCCAGCAATGGATTGCCTGCAAGCTCTGTCATTGCACGTAGAATGGAATATGTTATCCCATCCTCCCCTGGGGCACTACTTTTGTTGTTGGATAGGGCTCTTTGGAGCTCGTAAGTGTTTATATCTTTACATGAGTCATCCTTAATGGCTATTGCTTCGTCTACTTGTTGGCGAAAATCCGGCAGGTTGGGTCCTAGCTTATTCCTAACTATGAGAGGCAGATTACTGTAGGTGGAGGCAGAGGCCCATTCATCCATAAGGGTTTGAGCATATTCCTGAGGGTGGGGATGTGCTGCAGCTTGGTTAGTTTTCCCCCTTGCAATATTTATTTTCCTCCACACAACACTGATGGACGTATCTTTATTTGTGTGATTTAAAAAGTCTAACCAGAATTTCTCCCTTGCTTTAATTTTAGCCTGATGGGTCCTTTGACCACAGATTTTTATATTTTCAAAGTTTTCACCAGTTTTATTACCCTTCCAAATTTGTGTAGCAGTTTTTAACAAATTGGTGGTATCTTGTACCTCTTTATCATCCCTGTACCACCTTTGCCAGATTCCACCCTTGGCGTTTGAACGGTATTTGTTTCCGCTATTATTATTTTTTTTTCTTGTTTGATTGCTGTTTGTTTGTTGTCTTTTTATGAGAGATTTGCTGTTCAGCATATCTTGTTAGATCTTGATAAAAAGTATTTATTGAGTTAGTCTCAGGATATGACTCAAACCACTTACTCAGTCCCTCCACAAATTCTTTGGGAGAGAGAGAGAGAGAGAGAGACCGAGAGAGAGAGAGAGGACCAGAGGGATAGTGAATGAGCATATTAAAGGGGCGAGAGATATGAAACCCGGAAGAGAGAGAGAGAGAGAGAGAGCGCGAGCGAGCGAGCGAGCGAGCGCATTATCGATGAAGGTTGATATTAACCCTCTCCGACATATGACGCAATTTTGAGCCTATTAGGGATACTTTAAAGCCTTTATTACCATCAGGGTTTTTTAGAAACCTTTATTTTAGTTACTTCAACCTCTGCAGTTGTCTTTGAGTTAGATGTGGGCAGAAAACTAATGTTGGAGAGGTAATTATAAGAGTGAGAGAACTCTATTTCTTATTGCTAATCTGGCAACCTCTGCGTCATATATGTCTGAAGGGGTTAATCTAACTCTCTCTCTCACACACACACACACACACACACACACACACACACACACTCACTGTAACACACACACACTCTCACTCTCTTTTATGTGTTATATTTATTCAAGCTTTGTGATACAGCTGGTCAAAGTGAAAAAATAGGCTTATACAATATCACTACCGTACCTCTCTCTCTCTCTCTCTCTCTCTCTCTCTCTCTCTCTCTCTCTCTCTCTCTCTCTCTCTCTCTCTCTCTCTCCTATAATGAAGGCAGCACATTAGAAGCTGGAGTTTATTGTACTTTAGTGGTTAAGTGGTACCGTGCAGCCTGGCCAATTTAGTGGTCCTGGGTTCGATCCCCGATGGACCCCCTAATTACGATCCTGGTTGGTGATGTAGTTAGGGCGGGAGTAGGGCATTGGGCGGCGGCTGTGGGTGGGGATGTTTGTGGGTGTGTGTGTGTGGAGGGGGGTGGGGATGTTTGTCGGTGTGTGTGTGGGGGGGGGGGGGTGGGTGGATGTGTGTATGTGGAGGGGGGATGTTTGTGAGTGTGTATGTGGAGGGGGATGTTTGTGAGTGTGTATGTGGAGGGGGATGTTTGTGAGTGTGTATGTGGAGGGGGATGTTTGTGAGTGTATGTGTGGAGGGGGGATGTTTGTGTGTGTGGGTGGGTGGATGTGTGTGTGTGTGTATGTGGAGGGGGGATATTTGTGAGTGTGTATGTGGAGGGGGGATGTTTGTGAGTGTGTATGTGGAGGGGGGTTGTTTGTGAGTGTGTATGTGGAGGGGGATGTTTGTGAGTGTGTATGTGGAGGGGGTATGTTTGTGAGTGTGTATGTGGAGGGGGGATGTTTGTGAGTGTGTATGTGGAGGGGGGATGTTTGTGGAGGGGGGATGTTTGTGAGTGTGTGGGGTGGAGGGATGTTTGTGAGTGTGTGTGTGGAGGGGGATGTTTGTGAGTGTGTATGTGGAGGGGGATGTTTGTGAGTGTGTATGTGGAGGGGGGATGTTTGTGAGTGTGTATGTGGAGGGGGGATGTTTGTGAGTGTGTATGTGGAGGGGGGATGTTTGTGAGTGTGTATGTGGAGGGGGGATGTTTGTGAGTGTGAATATGGAGGGGGGATGTTTGTGAGTGTGTATGTAGAGGGGGTATGTTTGTGAGTGTGTATGTGGAGGGGGGATGTTTGTGAGTGTGTATGTGGAGGGGGGATGTTTGTGAGTGTATGTGGAGGGGGGATGTTTGTGAGTGTGTATGTGGAGGGGGGATGTTTGTGAGTGTATGTGGAGGGGGATGTTTGTGAGTGTGTATGTGGAGGGGGGATGTTTGTGAGTGTGTATGTGGAGGGGGGATGTTTGTGAGTGTGTATGTGGAGGGGGATGTTTGTGAGTGTGTATGTGGAGGGGGGATGTTTGTGAGTGTGTATGTGGAGGGGGATGTTTGTGAGTGTGTATGTGGAGGGGGGATGTTTGTGAGTGTGTATGTGGAGGGGGGATGTTTGTGAGTGTGTATGTGGAGGGGGGATGTTTGTGAGTGTGTATGTGGAGGGGGATGTTTGTGAGTGTGTATGTGGAGGGGGATGTTTGTGAGTGTGTATGTGGAGGGGGGATGTTTGTGAGTGTGTATGTGGAGGGGGATGTTTGTGAGTGTGTATGTGGAGGGGGGATGTTTGTGAGTGTGTATGTGGAGGGGGATGTTTGTGAGTGTGTATGTGGAAGGGGGATGTTTGTGAGTGTGTATGTGGAGGGGGATGTTTGTGAGTGTGTATGTGGAGGGGGGTTGTTTGTGAGTGTGTATGTGGAGGGGGATGTTTGTGAGTGTGTATGTGGAGGGGGGATGTTTGTGAGTGTGTATGTGGAGGGGGGATGTTTGTGAGTGTGTATGTGGAGGGGGGGTTGGTGAGTGTGTATGTGGAGGGGAATGTTTGTGAGTGTGTATGTGGAGGGGGATGTTTGTGAGTGTGTATGTAGAGGGGATGTTTGTGAGTGTGTATGTGGAGGGGGGATGTTTGTGTGTGTGTATGTGGAGGGGGATGTTTGTGAGTGTGTATGTGGAGGGGGGATGTTTGTGAGTGTGTATGTGGAGGGGGGATGTTTGTGAGTGTGTATGTGGAGGGGGGATGTTTGTGAGTGTGTATGTGGAGGGGGGATGTTTGTGAGTGTGTATGTGGAGGGGGGATGTTTGTGAGTGTGTATGTGGAGGGGGGATGTTTGTGAGTGTGTATGTGGAGGGGGGTTGTTTGTGTGTGTGTATCTGTGAATATGTATGCATGTATGTGTATATACGTGTGTGTGTGTGTGCGGATGGGGATATTTGTATGTGTGTAAGTGTGTGTGTGTAAGCATGCGTGTGTGTATCTGTGAATATGTGTGTGCGTGTGTGTTTGTACAGTATGTGTGTGTGTATGGTTGTGTATGTGTGTGGGTGGGTGTATGGGTGTGTGTGTGTGTATTGGAGACATAATTTGTAACTAATATCCTGAGTCGGTCATTATTGCTTCTGTCTGTCTGTCTGTCTGTCTGTCTGTATGTATGTATGTATGTATGTATGTATGTATGTCTGTATGTATGTATGTATCCAAAATAGCAAATCAACCTAATATATACCGGTACATATACATATATACATGCATACATACAGTATATATATACATGCATACTAATACATACACACATACATACATACATATACATGCACACATACATATACATGCACACATACATACATACATACATACATGCTTATACATACACACATACATATACATGCACACATACATACATACATACATACATACATACATACTTATACATACACACATACATAAATACATCCACATTCGCAGATACACACACACACACATATTTATACATAATTACGCAGATACACAGACACACCCATACATACATACAGTATATACACACACATACATACTTACACATTCACAGATATATACAATCACATCTACATATACATACAAATACATACTGTACACATATATATATATATATATATATACCGGTATATATATATATATATATTCCCTTTTAAACAGACGAGGTTAAAAGCAATAGCAGTTTCAGCATTCAGGATTTTATTGTCACAGCTTTCAATAGTTCTAACAATTTTCCTCTGGGGTTCAGAGATGAGGTACAAAAGGTTAGCAAAATTCATGGTGGATCCAACGTTTCACAAGTAAACATCTTGCATCTTCAGAGAATGGAGAGGTTCAATCTGGCGCTATAAAAGATCACTATCAAGCCCCCCACCATCTTGCCCTAACTTGCGCCGACCTAGACAAACAAACCACCATACTCGACAAAGAATCAGACCCCAGAAGACTAGCTATTTTAGAAGCTCTATACATCCAAACACTCAACCCCAGCATCAACAACCAAACACAAGACCTTCAAATTCTTCCTTCAGGCAAGCGCTACAGGCATGCTGTCCCCCTTCCTCTCGCCCCGTGCCCCCCTCCCTTACGCTTCCGCGCTCAGCACACAACTGACAACACCAACCAATCACAGCCACCCACAGCCAACAACCAACCACCGATAAGATTTAGTGCCCGTCTCGCGAATAGACTGCCTTCCACCAATGAACAGCCACCACACACCCAGTAGCTCCGCCCACCTCCCTCTGCTTGATCCTCAAATTTTGTATAAATATGATGCTTTGTCCCTATTCTAATCATTACCTCTCCATTCCCTGAAGATGCAAGATGTTTACTTGTGAAACGTTGGATCCACCATGAATTTTGCTAACCTTTTGTACCTCATCTCTGAACCCCAGAGGAAAATTGTTAGAACTATTGAAAGCTGTAACAATAAAATCCTGATTGCTGAAACTGCTATTGCTTTTAACCTCAACTGTTTAAAAGAGAATCTATTACCTGGCTATACTAACACATATATATATATATATATATATATATATATATATATATATATATATATACAAAAAACACATACAAACCATACACGCAGACACACATACACTCAGTCTCTCTCTCTCTCACACACACACACGCACACATACACATCCATACACTCAAACACACATACTCTCTCTCTCTCACACACACACACACACACACACACACACACACTCTCTCAGATCCTCAAATATATTTCGCCAAACCCTGTATGATATTTACAGATTCGGGAAATTAGTTTATTTTGAGTGGAAAAGAAAATAATAATTATACCCAAAGTGTTGTACAAGGAATAATATATATGTGTGTGTGTGGGGGGAGAGAGAGAGAGAGTGTATGTGTGTTTGAGTGTATGGATGTGTTTGTGTGTGCGTGTGTGTGTGTGTTATAGGTATAATAATTCAATACACCCATAGATAATCATATATATACTGTATATGTATAATGGAACCTGTTATTCATTATTATCTCAGCATTATGTAAAAATACAAATGCGGGGAGGGGTTGTAATTATGTTTGTTTGTTTGATGTTGTGGTTGATGAGAGAGAGAGAGCGAGAGCGAGAGAGAGGGGGTATAGAGGTAGACATATTAACAGTTATGGTGATGGATGATTTGAGAGAGAGAGAGAGAGTACAAAGGAGTACAAAGGAAATCAAGCAACAACAGGTCTAGAGTACAAAGTGAGTACAAAGGTAATCAAGCAACAACAGGTCTAGTGACCCTTCTAGGCTGCTTGTCCTCCAAAACAATGAGGATCAAGTGTCCAAACAGTGGTTTAGAGTGGGTAAGGGAACATTGGAAAGGGAACTACTGCCCTAGAACTAATGTCCGTGGCAGGATTAGGAAGTTAGTAGGGGACAGATGGGTTAGTAACTGAGGGGGGGGATAAAATAAAGTTATTCATTTACAAACGCAGTCAGTCGCGGGTTTGATGCGAGATATTTGTCTAAGCGGAGTTTAAATGAATCAACGGTGCTGCAGTCTATAACGTCTCGGGGAAGCCCATTCCACAAGTTGACAACTCGATTGAAGAAGAAATTCTTAGATTCGTGTGAGTTAAAAGATTTACCAATAATTTTGCAACCGTTTCCCCGCGTGTAATTAGATTGGTCGATAGTGAAGTACTTACCACAGTTCATATTGTCGATGCCTTTGATGATTTTGAACACTTGAATTAAGTCACCTCTTAATCTGCGCTGGGTTAAAGGAAATAGATTTAATTCTCTAAGACGCTCTTCGTATGGTTTGTTCTTTAGGCTAGGTATAATGTTGGTAGCTCTACGTTGAACTCGTTCTAGCTTGTTTATATCTTTTTGGTAATAATGGCACCAGGATTGAACGCAGTATTCCAGAAGAGGGCGGACTAAGGAATTGGAGAGAGAGAGAGAGAGAGAGAGAGAGAGAGAGAGAGAGAGAGAGAGAGAGAGAGAGAGAGAGAGAGAGAAAATGAGAGAAGAGAAGAGAAGAGAAGATTAAAGCAAGACATATTAAGAGAAAGAAAACGCCTGTAGACAATATTTAACTCATTCGCTTTGGAGAATATTTATATATTGTTTTTATTTTTATGTTTCGCTTCGTTAAACACAACAAAAAACAAGTACAGTATAATTATATCCATTGCTCTTTGTCTAACAAATAATCTCAAGCTTTGTCAGAACATAAAATATACCACAGGAATTTAGAATCAAATGAATAATATGCCCAAATTTTGGATGTGTAACCCGTACAATACCAGAGACGTTCTTTTTATCATATTCTGGCAACTATTAGACGATTGTTATGTAGCTTAGGAAGGACCTCTAGCAATAATAAGGCTTCAATATGTGTCCACCAACCCTTTTAACTACCACATATTCTTCCTAAGCTGCATAATATCGTCAAAATAGAGCTACAATACAATATAACACACGTCGCTGGTACTCAAAATAGAGCTACAATACAATATAACACGTCGCTGGTACTCAAAATAGAGCTACAATACAATATAACACGTCGCTGGTACTCAAAATAGAGCTACAATACAATATAACGCACGTCGCTGGTACTCAAACTAGAGCTACAATACAATAGAACACGTCGCTGGTACTCAAAATAGAGCTACAATACAATATAACACACGTCGCTGGTACTCAAAATAGAGCTACAATACAATATAACACGTCGCTGGTACTCGAAATAGAGCTACAATACAATATAACGCACGTCGCTGGTACTCAAAATAGAGTTACAATACAATATAACATGTCGCTGGTACTCAAAATAGAGCTACAATACAATATAACACACGTCGCTGGTACTCAAAATAGAGCTACAATACAATATAACACGTCGCTGGTACTCAAAATAGAGCTACAATACAATATAACACGTCGCTGGTACTCAAAATAGAGCTACAATACAATATAACACACGTCGCTGGTACTCAAAATAGAGCTACAATACAATATAACACGTCGCTGGTACTCAAAATAGAGCTACAATACAATATAACACGTCGCTGGTACTCAAAATAGAGCTACAATACAATATAACACACGTCGCTGGTACTCAAAATAGAGCTACAATACAATATAACACGTCGCTGGTACTCAAAATAGAGCTACAATACAATATAACACACGTCGCTGGTACTCAAAATAGAGCTACAATACAATATAACACACGTCGCTGGTACTCAAAATAGAGCTACAATACAATATAACACACGTCGCTGGTACTCAAAATAGAACTACAATACAATATAACACACGTCGCTGGTACTCAAAATAGAGCTACAATACAATATAACATGTCGGTCGTGCTCAAAATAGAGCTACAATACAATATAACACACGTCGCTGGTACTCAAAATAGAGCTACAATACAATATAACACGCGTCGCTGGTACTCAAAATAGATCTACAATACAATATAACACACGTCGCTGGTACTCAAAATAGAGCTACAATACAATATAACACACGTCGCTGGTACTCAAAGGGTTAATATCGTCAAAATAGAGCTACAATACAATATAACACACGTCGCTGGTACTCAAAGGGTTAAAGAAATAAGCCATCAAGATGTGCCCTCCCCTTAAGGTAAAAAGACATCATCAGGCAGACATAGTTAACGGGGAACTCTAACCCGGTTGCATTTCCAGAAGTGAATCTGGACATATTGGTGGGGCTGTTGGCATCCCGTTAATAGAACACTAATGAAACGTAATTGTCACATCAACACTCTTAGTTTAGTTTGCTCTCTCTCTCTCTCTCTCTCTCTCTCTCTCTCTCTCTCTCTCAAAATGCCTTCTAAACTCCCTTGAACCTAAAACCACGCCCACCCATGCTCCTCTTCAAGCTAAATTTGTACATTTTTCGTTAGAAAAATGTCCCGGCCAAAGGCCGGTTGGTCCTAAACTGCAGGTTGGCTACCGCTCGCCAGGTGAAAATCGACACCTGATTTGGGGCCTATTGTCTTATATTCGCCAAACTAATAGAGCAAAACGTCTTAACATGATCAAAATGATGGGGTGAAACAGGTATGGGTATGGGGGGTGGGGGGAATCAGGGCGAATCGTCTTATATTCGCCAAACTAATAGAACAATGGGGTGTAACAAAAACCTGGATAGGGGTGGGAGGGTGGGGGTGGGGGGGGGGGTTAGAAAAGAGACCATCCTCGGACCAGAAGTGAATCGAGTTTACTATTTATGGATTATATTCTGTTTAAAAGATCCTCCAGCAATTAACAGGTTTCAAACTGTCTCACTGAACCCTTTTCACTACCACAGATCCTTCCTTAACTGTCTCACTGAACCCTTTTCACTACCACAGATCCTTCCTTAACTGTCTCACTGAACCCTTTTCACTACCACAGATCCTTCCTTAACTGTCTCACTGAACCCTTTTCACTACCACAGATCCTTCCTTAACTGTCTCACTGAACCCTTTTCACTACCACAGATCCTTCCTTAACTGTCTCACTGAACCCTTTTCACTACCACAGATCCTTCCTTAACTGTCTCACTGAACCCTTTTCACTACCACAGATCCTTCCTTAACTGTCTCACTGAACCCTTTTCACTACCACAGATCCTTCCTTAACTGTCTCACTGAACCCTTTTCACTACCACAGATCCTTCCTTAACTGTCTCACTGAACCCTTTTCACTACCACAGATCCTTCCTTAACTGTCTCACTGAACCCTTTTCACTACCACAGATCCTTCCTTAACTGTCTCACTGAACCCTTTTCACTACCACAGATCCTTCCTTAACTGTCTCACTGAACCCTTTTCACTACCACAGATCCTTCCTTAACTGTCTCACTGAACCCTTTTCACTACCACAGATCCTTCCTTAACTGTCTCACTGAACCCTTTTCACTACCACAGATCCTTCCTTAACTGCACAAAATCGTCTCAGTATAGCTAGATTAATATTAAAAAGATGTCGCCGGTACAGAAGGGGTTAACAAAATAGTAATAATAATAATAATAATAGTACCAGTATATATATATATATACTATATATATATATATATATATATATATATATATATACTGTATATTATCATGGGTTTAATATCAAGGCTTTAACCCTTTCGCTGCGGGTGACGTTTTGGAATGTTTTGGTAATTTACAGCAATTTCCAGGATTTAAAAGCCTGTAAAAACCGTAAAACTTGAGTGTCAGTGGGCGGGAGCGTGAGCGGCCCACCTCCGACCCTCAGAGCAGCCAGCGGCCCACTGAGGTAGACTGTGTCTCGCGCGGGTCTCTCACTGCCTCTCACAACAGTGTTGCTAAGCGAGCGAGTGCTAACAAATAGCGGGTTTCCCGCGTTTCTATGGCACCACTGCGGGTGAACCAGGCCACGCACGAGGCCCGTTCTGGTCTCATTTTGAAGCTATTTTCGCCTAGATTTCAACAGAATACAGTTCATTTAATGCAGATGCTTGATTAATCATTCAGGAGTGCCTGAATATGCCCTAAATAGCCCAAAACACCCCGCAGAGAAAGGGTTAAGGGGAGACGAGCCGTTTGTTTGGTTATTCATTCCTTTATTTCTCAGTTTCCTCACTAGACCTCCATCAAGCTTAAAATAAAAAACCCTAGACCCCGTTTCAAGATAAATTTGTAAATTTTTCGATAGAAAAATTTGCCGGCCGAAGGCCAGTTCCTCTTAAAATTTCAGGTGGGTGTGGGGGTATTGGGGAGAGAGAGAGAGTGATATATATATATATATATATATATATATATATATATATATATACAGTATATATACTAGGACACCTCCGGAACAGAAGTGAACCTAGGCACTGTTAAGGGGGCAGTGCTTGTTTTTTGGTCTATAGGCCTATATACTGTATATATGTATTTAATTATATTTGAGTTTCCTCGTTAGACCTCTATCAAGCTTAGAAAAACACCCCCTAGACCCCCTTTCAAGATAAATTTGTAAATTTTTCGGTAGAAAAATGTCCCGGCCGGAGGCCGCTTTCTTCTAAAATTAGAGGCTTGCTATCGCTCGCCAGGAAAAACACGACACCTAAAGGTCACAAAAGGTCTTAATTAATATTGAAATGTCTTAAAATCGGCAAACTAACGGAACGAACGTCTTAAAACCTCAAAACGTATATATATGCTAAACATGAGGGAGAAGGGGGTCCATAAAAAGCTAGTACTACCCCCTTAATAGACCACTAATGAAAGCCAATAATTGTCACATGGAGTTTTGTGTTAAGGATGATAGGGTTTTAATGGTTGTAATTGTGGTTGTAATTGTGGCTCTGTCTCGAGTCAACCCCCCCCCCCAAAAAAAAAAGAAGGTAAGTGCCAGAGTGCATACATATATACATACATACAATTATGGTTGTGGTGGTTTATAATTGTGGTTGTGATTGTGGTTGTAATTGTGGTTGTTGTTGTAATCGTGGTGGTTGTAATTGTGGTTGTAATTGTGGTGATAATTGTGGTGGTTGTAATTAAGGTGATAATTATGGTGGTGGTAATTGAGGTTGTAATTGTGGTTGTTGTTGTAATCGTGGTGGTTGTAAATGTGGTGATAATTGAGGTTGTAATTGTGGTGGTTGTGGTTGTTGTGATGTTTGTAATTGTGGCTGTGGTAATTGTGATGGTTGAAATTGTGGTTGTAATTGTGGTGGTTGTAGTAATTATGATGGTAATTGTGGTTGTAATTGTGGTGGTGGTGGTAATTGTGATGGTAATTGTGATGGTAATTGTGGTGGTTGTAGTAATTGTGATGGTAATTGTATTGGTTGTAGTAATTGTGATGGTAATTGTGGTGGTTGTAGTAATTGTGATGGTAATTGTGGTTGTAATTGTGGTGGTTGTAGTAATTGTGATGGTAATTGTGGTTGTACTTGTGGTGGTTGTAGTAATTGTGATGGTAATTGTGGTGGTTGTAGTAATTGTGATGGTAATTGTGGTTGTACTTGTGGTGGTTGTAGTAATTGTGATGGTAATTGTGGTGGTTGTAGTAATTGTGATGGTAATTGTGGTTGTACTTGTGGTGGTTGTAGTAATTGTGATGGTAATTGTGGTGGTGGTGGTAATTGTGATGGTAATTGTGGTTGTACTTGTGGTGGTTGTAGTAATTGTGATGGTAATTGTGGTGGTGGTGGTAATTGTGATGGTAATTGTGGTTGTAATTGACCACTTGCGAGTTTCGTTCTATAAGGAAGTTGGAACTGTAAACATCGATTTTTAGCAGCATTATTAGCTAAATTCGGGTTATAGTTCATTCATTAATACATAATTCGGGTTATAGTTCATTCATTAATACATAATTCGGGTTATAGTTCATTCATTAATACATAATTCGGGTTATAGTTCATTCATTAATACATAATTCGGGTTATAGTTCATTCATTAATACATAATTCGGGTTATAGTTCATTCATTAATACATAAAACCAAATTCCACACACTTGTTATCCACCAGAAACCCTACATCATTATTGTTATCCACCAGAAACCCTACATCATTACTGTTATCCACCAGAAACCCTACATCATTATTGTTATCCACCAGAAACCCTACATCATTATTGTTATCCACCAGAAACCCTACATCATTATTGTTATCCACCAGAAACCCTACATCATTATTGTTATCCACCAGAAACCCTACATCATTATTGTTATCCACCAGAAACCCTACATCATTATTGTTATCCACCAGAAACCCTACATCATTATTGTTATCCACCAGAAACCCTACATCATTATTGTTATCCACCAGAAACCCTACATCATTATTGTTATCCACCAGAAACCCTACATCATTATTGTTATCCACCAGAAACCCTACATCATTATTGTTATCCACCAGAAACCCTACATCATTATTGTTATCCACCAGAAACCCTACATCATTATTGTTATCCACCAGAAACCCTACATCATTATTGTTATCCACCAGAAACCCTACATCATTATTGTTATCCACCAGAAACCCTACATCATTATTGTTATCCACCAGAAACCCTACATCATTATTGTTATCCACCAGAAACCCTACATCATTATTGTTATCCACCAGAAACCCTACATCATTATTGTTATCCACCAGAAACCCTACATCATTATTGTTATCCACCAGAAACCCTACATCATTATTGTTATCCACCAGAAACCCTACATCATTATTGTATTTGTTTTATATCAATGTTTACAGCTCTAACTTCCTTATAGCCTGAAATTCACATGTAGTCAATTGTGGTGGTAATTGTTGTTGTAGTTACCTCCGCCAAGGAAGTTGGGTGGAGGTTATGTTTTTGCTTCGGTCTGTTTGTCTGTAAACAAAATATCTCAAGTTTGTAAACCGATTTTCACAGAAGTAATACATAGAAGAGAAGGTCAGGGAGTGGGTAAAAGAAATTGAAAAAAATTGCCAAATTTGCGAAGACCGAACCACAGGCTGCGTATTCGGCATTCACACATGGAGTCAAACACCACTGTACCTACTTGATACATATCATTCCAAACGTGAGTCCACAACTTCAATCACTAGAAGATGCCATCAGAGACAAACTCATTGCAGCGTTGGTAAAGTCTCACACCCCAAGTGCTACAGAGAGGGAGTTGCTCGCACTTCCTAGGTTAAGAGGGCTTGGAATCATCAATACTGTGAGGAGGGCGACAATGGAACACCAAAACTCAGTAAAGATAACGGAATCTCTCACTCAATGCATCGTAGCAGAAGATTCTGAAGGGGAAGTGGACCAGGCGGACATTTACAACATCAGAAAGACCATCACGTCAGAGAGGCATAACTCACAGAAAAATGACCTGGCACGATTGATTAGACAACTTTCCCGGAGACTAGCAAGCAAAACACAAATAGCGCAAGAAACGGGTGCTTCAAATTGGCTGACAACACTACCAATCAAGGCAAAAGGCTTCAATCTCAACAAACAAGAATTTAGTGATGCCATTGCACTGAGGTATGGTTGGCCTATTGAAGGACTGCCCGAACAATGCAGACCATTGCATGATATGTAAGAAGGGAGGATTCATCAGCATCAGGAACGATGAAGTACAAAGGAGTACAAAGGAAATCAAGCAACAACAGTTCTAGTGACCCATCTAGGCTGCTTGTCCTCCAAAACACTGAGGATCAAGTGTCCAAACAGTGGTTTAGAGTGGGTAAGGGAACATTGGAAAGGGAATTACTTCCCTAGAACTAATGTCCGTGGCAGGAATAGGAAGTTAGTAGGGGACAGAGGGGTTAGTAACTGAAGGGGGAATAAAATAAAGTTATTCATTTACAAACGCAGTCAGTCGCGGGTTTAATGCGAGATATTTGTCTATGCGGAGTTTAAATGAATCAACGGTGATGCAGTCTATAACGTCTCGGGGAAGCCCATTCCACAAGTTGACAACTCGATTGAAGAAGAAATTCTTAGATTCGTGTGAGTTAAAAGATTTACCAATAATTTTGCAACCGTTTCCCCGCGTGTAAGTAGATTGGTCGATAGTGAAATACTTACTACAGTTCATATTGTCGATGCCTTTGATGATTTTGAACACTTGAATTAAGTCACCTCTTAATCTGCGCTGGGTTAAAGGAAATAGATTTAATTCTCTAAGACACTCTTCGTATGGTTTGTTCTTTAGGCTAGGAATCATTTTGGTAACTCTACGTTGAACTCGTTCTAGCTTGTTTATATCTTTTTGGTAATAAGGGCACCAGGATTGAACGCAGTATTCCAGAAGAGGGCGGACTAAGGAATTGTAAAGGGTAAGGATAACTTCTTTGGATTTATGCTCAAATGACCTGCCTATAAAGCCAATTATTTTGTTTGCCTTCTTAACAACTTCTGAACATTGTTGACTCGGTTTTAGGTTACTCGATATTGTTACTCCCAGATCGGTTTCTCTGTGTACATTCTTAAGCTGAGTGCCATTCATCGAATAGTTTGCTTTCTCATTTAGGTATCCTATATGTAGTACTTTACATTTATCCGCATTGAAACTCATTTGCCAAATTTGGGCCCAACATGACAATTTATCTAGATTGTGTTGCATATCGTCAACTTGTTCTTTTGAGAGTACGCTATTTGCAATGTTTGTATCGTCAGCAAATTTTGAGATTGTACAGGTGAGACCCTCATCTATGTCGTTGATGTAAATTAGAAAGAGAATTGGTCCCAGTACGGATCCCTGGGGTACCCCGCTACATACATTGGTCCATTTAGATGCCTTACCGTTTATGACTACTCTTTGCTTTCTGTCGCTGAGCCAATTTTCTATCCATTTCAATACACCATCATGTATTCCATGCGCTTTTAGTTTTAGCAGTAAACGTTTGTGGGGAAGTTTGTCAAAGGCCTTTTGAAAATCAAGGTTTATAATATCTACAGGTTTACTCTCATCGTAGAGGTTGAGGATATCGTGGAAGAAGTCTAAGAGGTTTGTTAAACAGGAACGTTTTTTTACGAAAGCGTGTTGAGTATCTTTAAGTATGTTATTTTCCTCTAAGTGATTTACGAGTCTGTCTCTTATGACCGTTTCTAGCACTTTACATACAACTGAGGTTAAGCTAATTGGACGATAGTTACTGGGTAGGGATTTGCTGCCTTTTTTGAATATCGGTGTTACGTTGGCTAGCTTCCACTGATCAGGCATAGTTCCAGACTGCAAGTATTTATTGAATAGTAATGTCAGTGGTTTGGAGAGCTCATCCTTAGCTTCCTTTAGAACTCTAGGCGAGATTGTATCAGGTCCAGGCGTTTTATTTACCTTGAGTTTATCTAAACAATTCAATACTTCTCTCTCTGTAACGGTGATATTGCTTAGAACATCTGAATTATCTATCTGAATCGGCGATGGTGTAGGGATATCACTGAGGTCTTCTGTTGTAAAAACTAATGCAAAGAAGGTATTGAGGGCATGACTCATTTGTACTTCGTCTTTGGTGTATTCTCCATTTTCATCGACTAACGGTCCAACAGTTGAAGTAACTACTTTTTTCTTTCTGATATAACTATAGAATTCTTTCGGGTTTGTTTTACTTTGATTCGCAATATGTAACTCTAAGGTCTTTTTACTTTGCTTAATTAACCCTTTGGCTTTGCGTCGTAGCTATACAAATTTCACCCGTTCTTCGTCATTTTGTGAGGATTTTAATCTATCATTAGCAAATTTTTTAGCAAGCAGGCAGTTTGAAATATCTTTATTCCACCATTTGGGCTTATTATTATGGCCTAGACACCGTATTTTCGATGGTATGCAGTCTTGCACTGCTTTTAGGTAAGTGGTTTCGAATAACTTCCAAGATGTATTTATGTCGTTATTGTTAATTAAATAGCTCCAGTCAGTTTCTTTAAACATAGCTCTAAGTTTATGGAAGTTTGCTTTCTTGAAATTAGGGACTTTTTCGATGCTACTATTTGGTTCGTTACTAGTAAACTTTAAAGTGAAAGTTATCGTACGATGGTCGCTGTTACTGAATTCATCACCAAAATTCAAATTCTCTATTAATTCTTCTTTTGTTGCAAGTACAATGTCAAGAACATTATTACTACGGGTCGGCGTTCGAACAAATTGATAAAGCGAACTCTCTTGCAAGTTCGTATACAAGTCATGTCCGGAGTGTGAAGTAAGAGTATCGCCCCACTTGGTCACAGGTAAATTAAAGTCGCCAAAAATTACGGTATCTTGTGAGTTACTTACATCTGCAATTTGTTCGTAAATTTCTCGGTCAGTTTGCACTGATTGAGCTGGAGGTCTGCATATTAAATAAAGTGAGATACGTAACGGCGAACATGCTCAGGGAGGTGTGTCGCGATGTGCAAAAAGTGCCAGACGAACCCATCTTCGCAAGGGAGCGTGCTGTCCCTTCAAACAGTCTGCTGCACCAAAACACAAACCACAACGAGGGGCGACGTGCTCCTCGGTGCTGCTAGGAGGGTGGCGAACACAACCTTAGGTGACCTTAGGTAGGTGTGGCGTGCGAACCATCAATCATTCCCTTGGACGGAGAGATCTTACAGCACACGACGGCGAACACATCCAATGAAGCACGAGTGAACGTTAGTGCAAGAGGTTTTTGGACAAGAGGACAGCGAGCGTTCTTCGACATAAGAATATTCGACCCAGTGGCTCCTAGCTATAGCGAGCTGTCTCTGGATGCTGCACACTAGAGGAACGAACAAGAGAAGGTCAGGGCATTTGGGGAAAGGATCCTAAATATCGAACAAGGCAGCTTTACCCCACTAGTCTTCACCACATCTGGAGGGATGGGACCCAGGGCCCAGTGCTTTCTATTCAAGACTTCTTTCTATTCAAGATCATCGCAGAGAAGAAGCAACAGCCCAGGAGCCACGTTGTAGCCTGGATGAGGTGCCGTCTATCTTTCTCATTGCTCAGATCAGCACTACTATGCCTGCCGGGAACAAGACTGTCTGCAACACAACCAGCGGCTGTGGCAGACGTGGACTACGAGGCAGCGGTGGCAGAGGGTCGCATAAGGAGGCGACTGGATTGAACTTACATGGTATAGACTCGTAGAGATGGACCGAATATTGGTTTCATATTCGTATGTGCAAATATTTGCTATGCTTTTCAATATTTGTATTCGTATTCGCATTTCTATTCATAGCTATTTGCAAACCTGCGAATATTTTCACGAAACCAATAGAATATAATTATACAAAAATATTAAATTTTAAAGTCAAGAGTGTGCAAAATATAAATATGTTCTAATATATAACTAGGAACCCCAAAAGGTTCACCATAAAGAGTTTGTTGACATTCTTTAAAAAAGAAAAAGAAAAAAAAAAGAAAAAAAAAAAAGAAAAAAAACCCCAGCTTGCGATCGCTTGTACGATGTCGGGGAAGGGAATGCTTCTTTATTAAACCCTCTAAGTACCATAGTATGTGAATGTTTTTTAAACTAATGGAACTGAAATTGTGTACATCGACTTCCAAACCAATCTGATGATCTCTGAATTGTGAAATAATTGTAATATTTTCGAAATCTGACCGTGCTCATTATAACGGATGGAATGGTCTTGGTACATGTTGCCAATGTAGCGGCTACCGCTAGATCCAGCGAATCACTTCCATCACTTCCATCTAGCGACATCAAGATGTGATGAATTCTAGCAATATTCAAGTTATGTTCCCTATTTTAAGGAATTGTAGAGATTTTTCGATTGTTAAAGATTATTCTAGATACTTCAACATATGTTTTCTAGTGACATACAAGTGTTTAGTGTCTGGTGACTATCTAGCGATTTGTCAATGCTATTCTAGCATACATTTGTGCTTTAGTTTATCATGCATTGTTTAATATATTTGCCCTATTTCTCCAGAAGACTTCCTACATGATATAGTGTATTGTTCTAGTGATAATTACATTTAATACAGGGCTATTTTAAGTTGGCTGATGATTATGAAACAGTAATATGCTGGACGATGAGAATACTGCATGTAAACATGTCTCGGATATCACTGATAATTTTTGGCATTTTCTGCCAAAAGCCCAATGGCTAATCAGTGGTGGTAACGAAACACGCAGCTTTACACATTCACATCGTTATTGGCTTCGGTAATTAATTTCATAGTAATTTAATCAACGTTTGTTGGTGATATAAAAAGAATTACCAGTTCTTGAAGGATGAACATTTCATCCTTCAAGAAAGATTGAAATATTCGCTATTCGTATTCGAATTCGCGAATTTTACCAACAATTATTCGCATTCGTATTCGCATTCGCAAATAGTGAAAATGTATATTCGTTCCATCTCTAGCTAAGTATAGAGTCCGACTCTATACTATAGAGTAGTAGTATAATAGAGTAGTAGAAATAGAGTAATATATATCTGATGTTTGTAAAATGTAATGAATGTACTGTATTAAATAAAAATAAAGTAGTAGAAGTAGCAGCAGTAGTAGTAGTAGTAGTACTGGTGGTGGTAGCAATGATAGTTGTAGAGTAAATCTGTTTTGGTGTGAAGTTCGGTATTGGACACTCGTGATTGATTGGGATGTTCGGGGGGAGAGGGGGGTGGGGAGGGAGCTAGACCAATTTACTCTCACTCACTCACTCACTTTCTCTCTCTCTCACACATACACACGCTCTCTCACATACACTCTCTCTCACATACACACACACACACACTCTCCCTCTCTCTCTCACACACACGCGAAGAACACGCAAAGAACACGCGAAGAACTCCAAGCAGTTGCAAACATACGAGTAAATAGCAAATTCTTCTATGCATACGCAAAAAGGAGACTCAGGAACACCTCAACAATAGGACCACTTGCAAAACCTACGGGCGAACTTGAGAGTGACCCAACCGAAATGGCCAAGATACTCAAACAGCAGTACGAAAGTGTCTTCAGCCCGCCAAATGAAGACAAGAAAATCGAGAATGCAACGACTTTCTTTGGCAACGCTCCAGGGACACCACATCAACTCTCCTCGGTAACAGTATCAACAGAGGACATAATAGCAGCCATCGACAAGATTGGACCAAACTCTGCGGCAGGACCAGACGGCTTTCATGCCCAACTGCTAAAAAACTGCAAACATCAGCTAGCCCTGCCTCTAAAACTGCTGTGGAGCAAGTCCCTCCAAACTGGATATGTACCACAATCCCTAAAAGAAGGTAATGTCACACCAATACACAAAGGGGGTAGTAAAGGCATAGCCAAAAATTACAGACCAGTGGTGCTGACGTCACATCTTATTAAAATCATAGAAAGAACAATACGAGCTAAGATGGTCAGCTTCCTGGAAGATAACGAGGCATTCAACGAGGGGCAACATGGCTTTAGACAAGGCCGCTCCTGCCTCTCACAACTACTATCACACTACGACAAAATCCTACAGGATATTCAAGACGGAGAAAATGTAGACGTCATATATCTAGATTTCGCCAAAGCTTTTGACAAGGTGGACCATGGGATCCTTCTACATAAACTCAAATCACTGGGAATAGGGGGAGACCTTGGAAGATGGCTCCACAGCTTCATCACCAACAGAAAACAAAGAGTCACGGTTCAAGGAAGCCTATCAGAAGCAGGTGGGGTCATCAGCGGAGTACCACAAGGATCAGTACTGGGACCTCTCCTATTCCTCATCATGATAGGAGACATCGACAGGGACCTGGAACACTCAACAGCCACATCGTTTGCAGACGACACCAGACTCATGAAGAAAATCACCTCACAACATGAAGCTCAGCTACTACAACAAGACTTGGACAAAATCCTGAAGTGGGCAGAAGAAAACAACATGGCCCTAAACGGAGACAAGTTCGAGCTTCTAAGGTACAGGAACAAGAGAGCACTACAAAACGACACCAACTACAAAAGTGGACAGCAAGAAATTACCGCCAAGGACACAGTGAAGGACTTGGGAGTAAATATGAGCAGTGACGCCACTTTTTCCCAGCATATTACCAAAGCCACAACAACAGCAAAACAAATAGCAGGCTGGATCCTGAGAACCTTCCACACAAGAAATGAGAGGTGTATGCTAACACTGTGGAAGTCACTGGTCCTACCACGACTGGAGTACTGCTCTCAGCTCTGGTCTCCCCAAAAAGTAGGAGAAATAACAGAAATTGAAGCCACCCAGAGGACATTCACCAGTAAAATCCATGGGTTTCAACACTTTAACTACTGGAAGAGACTTAAAGAGCTGCAGCTGTACTCACTTCAAAGACGTAGGGAGAGATACATCATCATCTACGTCTGGAAGATTTTGGAAAAAAAGGTACCAAATCCAAACATCCAAGAGACTCAGCACCAAAGGCGAGGGAGGCTGTGCTATGTGAGGACTACGCCGGGATCAACACAAAAAATCAAATCCCTGATCCATCACAGCTTTACATACAATGGAACCAGACTGTTCAACTGTATACCAACCCCTCTCAGGAACATGACCGGGGTGTCTCCAGACACCTTCAAGAAACACTTGGACATGTGGCTGGCCAAAATACCGGACCGGCCACCAACACCAGGATACCCCAGCACCAACTCCAACCGACTTCTGGAATGGAGAGTGGAAGAAAGGGAGCTGCCTGGTCGCAGTGGAGCCCCAGCTCAACTGTGTCACTAACGGACGGAATACAACTAAGTGTAACTAAGTGTAACACACCCTCTCTCTCTCTCTCTCTCACACACACACACACTTTCTAACACACATGCCATCTCTCTCTCTTTCTCTCACACACACACAAACACGCACACTCTCTCACACACACACACTCTCTATCTCACACACACACACTATCTAACACACATGCCTTCTCTCTCTCTCACTCACACTCTCTCTCTCTCTCTCACACACACTCACACACACAAGTACGCACATTCTCTCACATACACTCACTCTCACATACACTCTCACTCTCACACACACACACACACACACACTCACTCACTCTCACACACACACTCTCTCTCTCACACACACTTTCTCTAAGAATATGTATTGTACTGCCAAGGTTTAAGGAAAATTATGTAGATTTTCAGCCTTACATGTAAGTGAACAATATAACGACAAATATTATTATTTATTAGTATTATTAACAAACATGCTCTCTCTCTCTCTCTCTCTCTCTCTCTCTCTCTCTCATTAACCTATATAATGAGCCAATATTCCTAGGGGACTAATTCGTCACTATAATTTTCAACACAACCATTTATAACAACAACAACGATAACACACGCGCGCACACACAAACACACACACACACAGATACAGAGAGAGAGAGAGAGAAAACTCCTACAATATCACAAAAACCTCAACACATCGCCATAACATCTCTCACTCGCCTTTTAGTAGTGGTATAGGTTGTAGCGCAAGGCCAGGTTCTTTTGTTCCCAGGATGTAAACAAACAGTGGAGGGGGAGGAGGGGTATTTGGTGGGGAAGGTGGGAGGGGGTGGGGGGTAGCGTCTGGGGGGAACGAAGGGGGTGGGGGGGAGCGACTGGAGAACTGTACCCTGTTCCAAATAGGTAGGCCAGAAATAGTGAATCTTAAAGAGAGATGGTTGATTTTTCCGGCCCCGCTTCTCCCCCATGTTTAGCCCCCCTGGCGACGTACAGTACCTGTGGGGATAGACGGATGCCCCTTGCGTCATGGAACGGTACGTGTCGATAGTGGTCGCCGCTCTAACGGGACATATCAAGATTACTGGAGACGTTCCTGTGATCACCACAGGTGCGTTGCAGGTGCACCGTGGGTATGACCGTAGATGCATCTGTGGCACTCTGTGATTGGGCCACTGCTAACAGTGGTGTGCGGTGTTGCCAGCCCACCGCCACCCTCCAGTACACTGTGGCCACATCTGCAACACATCACAGCCATGCTTGTGGTATCATGCGACATACTGCGGTAATACGTTCCCGAACGCCATGGCAATGTACAGCAAACTACAGGCTTTTAAAGCCTCTTAAAGCCTGTAAAATCGAGTGCAAGGGAGTTAGAGCGCAACAGGCCACCCGTCCTTCTCCCAGACAGCCGCCCGTTACACTGAAGGGTCTGAGTCAGAGTCTCGCTAGATAAACAGTGCTGTCAAAGACAAAAATAGCGCGACATTAGCGAGAATTGCTCATTTTAGCGAATGTCTATGGTAACGCTGCGGGCGAACCCCGCGAGCTACGAAGCTCGTTCTGGCCTCATTTGGAAGCTATTTTCTTCTAGTTTTTGCCTGAATACATTTAATTTCATGCAGACACTTGCCTAATCAATCAGGAGTGCCTGAATGAGCCCTAATATGGCGGAAATATGCCCGCAGCGCAAGTGTTAACAAAGGTTTCAAGCCTGCATGTGTGTTTGTACTGAATTAGCAGCTTCCTACATCAGCAGAACCCGCCCCATAATATGACATACGATTGCCGCCGTCATTGAAGCTGACATGTCAGTGGCAGACGCAACGCCAAATTCAAATGCAGAATGCCGCTGGTTGCCCCAGTCGTTCCTGCGGTTGCCTGCACCTTAACAGGACATGTCACAGACACATCTGCGGCCAAGGTTTCCGCCGTATTTTTCGAGCTACCCGGGTTTCTGAAAATTTCAGGCATACTTCAAATTATTTCCTGCCCGTTCGCAACATTTTGGAATTGCCTAAGACCACACTCACGACAAGCCTGAGGTCCCTTATTCAGCGGTAATCGTTATTGAGATCGTTAATGTGTAAAGGGTAGCCAGAATATAATGTCACTTGGGGCCATGGTAGTGAAAGGGTTAAGAGAGAGAGAGAGAGAGGGTGATATAAAATAATGTTGTTATCAGGCCGCTTCTGTCATATAAACCCGTCAACTTAAACTATAACAATATATTAGTATAATGTGTACCTACCCCTTACTCTCTCTCTCTCTCTCTCTCTTAACCCTTTCACTACTATGGCCCCATTTATTACAACCTCCATATCATTACATCTCTCTCTCTCTCTCTAATCCTCTCATTTGAACCCATTTGTTACAACCTCCATATCATTACCTCTCTCTCTCTCTCTCTAATCCTCTCATTTGAACCCATTTGTTACAACCTCCATATCATTACCTCTCTCTCTCTCTCTCTCTAATCCTCTCATTTGAACCCATTTGTTACAACCTCCATATCATTACCTCTCTCTCTCTCTAATCCTCTCATTTGAACCCATTTGTTACAACCTCCATATCATTACCTCTCTCTAATCCTCTCATTTGAACCCATTTGTTACAACCTCCATATCATTACCTCTCTCTCTCTAATCCTCTCATTTAAACCCATTTGTTACAACCTCCATATCATTACCTCTCTCTCTCTCTCTCTAATCCTCTCATTTGAACCCATTTGTTACAACCTCCATATCATTACCTCTCTCTCTCTCTCTCTAATCCTCTCATTTGAACCCATTTGTTACAACCTCCATATCATTACCTCTCTATCTCTCTCTCTAATCCTCTCATTTGAACCCATTTGTTACAACCTCCATATCATTACCTCTCTCTCTCTCTCTAATCCTCTCATTTGAACCCATTTGTTACAACCTCCACATCATTACCTCTCTATCTCTCTCTCTAATCCTCTCATTTGAACCCATTTGTTACAACCTCCATATCATTACCTCTCTCTCTCTCTCTAATCCTCTCATTTGAACCCATTTGTTACAACCTCCATATCATTACCGGTACCTATTCTCTCTCTCTCTCTATCTCTCTCTTTAATCCTCTCCTTTGAACCCATTTATTACAACCTTCATATCATTACCTCATCTCTCTCTCTCTCTCTAATCCTCTCCTTTGAACCCATTTGTTACAACCTCCATATCATTACCTCATCTCTCTCTCTCTCTCTCTCTCTAATCCTCTCCTTTGAATCCATTTGTTACGACCATCATATCATTACCTCATCACTCTCACACTCTCTCTCCTTTGAACCCATTTGTTACGACCATCATATCATTACCTCATCACTCACTCTCTCTCTCTATCTCACTCACTCACTCTCACTCTCTCTCACTCACTCACTCACTCACTCACTCTCTCTCTCTCTCTCTCTCTCTCGCGCTCTCTCTCTCTTGCACCACCATCACTCGGGGAACAGCCTTTTAGTTATGCACCACGGAAGCCGATGCGCTTTTGTCCTTGGATGTAAACAAGCAAAATGGCGGGAAGTCGGAGTTTTGGCGCGCGCGAATAATTGTGCTTGTTAGCGTTTAAGGGGAGATGGGTCGTTTTTCTGGTTCCCCTTCGCCCTCATGTTTAACCCCATTGGTTTTCAGTTTTTAAGACGTTCGACCATTAGTTTGTCTATTTCAATACCTTCGTCCCATTTATTTGTCAATATAAGGACCTTTCGTCCTATTTAGGTGTCGATTTTTGTCCTGGCGAACGATAGTGAGCCTGTAATTTTGGAACATTTTTCTACCGAAATGTTTTCAAATTTATCTAGAAGGGGGTTCTAATGGATGTTTTTTTAAAGTTTGATGGAGGTCTAGGGAGGAAACTAAAAATATATGAATATATAAATTAGTAGACCCCAAACAAATAACCACTGTCCCCTTAACCCCTTTCAAGAGCCGATGACGCATTTATTGTCTGTTTTCTGACTCGTATTAGACGATTTTATTCAGATTAGGAAGGCTCTTTGTTAGGTTATTCCCTCTACTGTACGATTACGCATTTCTTTTGGTTGTTTTCTGGCTATTATTAGACGATTTTATTCAGATTAGGAAGTTTTTTTTTTTGGAAGTCAGAGAGTTGATTTAGATAGCGTTAATCCTTCTAGTGTCCGATTATGCATTTCTTCTCTGATTTATGGCTATTATTAGACATAAGAACATAAGAACATAAGAAAATGGGAGTCTGCAGAAAGCCGATTGGCCTACACAAGGCAGATCCCTGTCACACCCAACCCTAATTATAAGACCTAATTATAAGCCCAGCTTAAAAACACCATTAGGGCTTCCCTCACAGAAACGGTCAGAGGTCAGAAAAACGGGGATCTGCAGATCCCCACACCTGGCCCACACCTGACAGGTCACCCTCACACCCAACCCATCTCGTCCATATGCCTATCTAATTGTATCTTAAAGCTCCCTATCGTACTTGATCCCACTATAGCACTTGGTAGCCGAGTTTATTCAGATTAGGAAGGGTCTATGGAAATCAGAGGGTTGATTGAGATAGCGTTAATACCTCTAGTATACGATTACGCAAATCATCTCAGTTTCCTGGTTCATATAAGGAGATTTTATTCAGATTAGGAAGGGTCTATGGAAATTATAGGCTTATTTGAGATAGTGTTAACCCTTTCAAAATACGATGACGGATTTATTCTTCGTTTTTTTGGCTATTATCAGACGATTTTATTCAGATTAGGAAGGGTATATATGGAAGTCAGAGTGTTGATTTAGATATCCCTCTAGTATACGATTATGCATTTTTTCTCTGTTTTCTGGCTATTATTAGACGATTTTATGCAGATTAGGAAGGGTATATGGAAGTCAGAGGCCTTCATTGAGATACCCTTTACCCTTATAACTCCCACAGACCCTTTCTAAGCTGTCTACAATCGTTTAATGATAGCCAGAGTAAAATGTCAAAGTGCGTCATAATCGTCAAAGGGTTAAACTGTATAAAATCGTCTAATATAACTGTCTTAATAACCCAATGGTTAGTGTGCGGGAATTAGGGTTGAATAACCTAGGTTCAAGTTCTTGGAGTACCACATGTATTCATTTATTTGAAACCGTTTTGGTGGTGTAATGGTTAGAGTGTTTAAAAATCTGTGTGTGATAACCCAGGTCCGAATCCCGGTGGATCACATATATGCTTTCATTAATTTTATTGGAGGTGATTGGTGTTGTGGTGAAATAAATAAAACATATATTTATTTAATTAGAAGGTGTTTGGTGTTGGGAGTTAAATTAATTAATTATATTATACATAGATATACTGTATATTGATAAGTAGATAGAGAGATAAATACAGAGATAATGTGAACGTGTGTGTGTGTGTGTGTGAGAGTGTGTGAGAGAGTGTGTGTGTGTGTGTCAGTGTTGAGGTGTATGTGAGTATCAGTGTGTACTCACTCACTCACTTGAGGATTTGACAGCAAAATTGGATGAAGCCCTCAACAAGATCAACGCCCTCACCAGGAAGCTGGAATCACTCCAAGAGTTTGTAACACTCAACGTTGGAGTATCACTAACTCAAATTGTTTCAACTCCAGCATCCACCACCGCCCCAACGTCATCTGCCAACAATCCAACACCTGCAGTAGACACTGCAGCAGATGCTTCTGACGAACCTGAGCCGACATCAAACCAGGACAGCCGCCCTGTTCACCTTAGTCTCTCCCCCACTCCTCGTGCAAGAAGCCTGCTAGCACGAACAGTACCAACCCCTCGCCCCCGTTCTAACCACTCCTCTCCCGACCTGTACGTAGAGTCCCGCCACCACAGGTTTCCGGATTTACACCAGTGAGGAACGGTGCACGGCCAACGCAGAAAAGGTCTCATCTACCAGTCACAATGTCCAACAGATTTGAGATATTGGTAGAGATGGAAGACGAACCAGAAGAGACCAGGCTCGTTGGGGATTCCATCCTACGAGGACAGGTCGAAGAGTTCTGCGACAGAGTCCCAAATCAACGAAAAAGATTTTGCATCCCAGGAGCTGGACTGGACGACATTGTGGAAGCCTTCGAAGATACCACAAAGGATGCAAATGAAAATACCCTTTTTGTCATCCATGCTGGTTCAAATGACGTCATGCGCACCAGATCCGAAGAGTTGATGGAGAAATATCGCAAGATGATCCAGCACTACAAAAACAAGTCAAGGAATATCATCATCTCAGGCATTCTCCCCAAGATCGACGCACCTGACAAATTCTACGACAAGGCTTTCAGCACAAATAGCCGACTAAAACATTTGTGTCTGAGGGAAGAAGTTGAATTCATCAACCTCTGGGACAACTTCTACAACCAGCCTACTCTGTTCCGCAAGGATGGCACTCATCTAAACCCTGTGGGTTCAGCACGCATGGGTCGTCTCCTACACGAAGCAGTCCGCAGCCATGGATCAAAAAACGCCATCCGAGAAGAAGCAGCAGTGACATAAATCATCCAACGCCAAGAAAAAACAGAGGCAACCGAGGACCACCAGCGATAAGGACCGAAGACAGCGAGGACCGAGGTCAGCCATGAACATAAATGTAGATCCGACAAGAACCAAAAATATTATTAAAGAGCGTTCCGTGAGTTCTAAAATAACAAATTTAAAGGTTTTCTATGCAAACGCTCGTAGCATACGCAATAAATTTTCAGATTTAGAGGAGCTAGTGTTTACAGAAAATTATGATGTGATTGGCATAACAGAATCTTGGCTCAATACAGAAGATAGAGACTTTTTAGCAGAGTATTCACTTCCCGGTTATGTAATGTTTGAAAAAAGCCGAATAAATCGAAATGGAGGTGGCGTTTTACTTTATATCAAAGAAAGTCTTAACCCTACCCTCTTGTCAAAACCTCAAATTGTGAACGTCGACGCATCTTTTGTGCTAATAAAGAATAATAAAGGTACCAAAATAATACTTGCATTAATATACAGACCTCCAGCTCAATCAGTGCAAACTGACCGAGAAATTTACGAACAAATTGCAGATGTAAGTAACTCACAAGATACCGTAATTTTTGGTGACTTTAATTTACCTGTGACCAAGTGGGGCGATACTCTTACTTCACACTCCGGACATGACTTGTATACGAACTTGCAAGAGAGTTCGCTTTATCAATTTGTTGGAACGCCGACCCGTGGTAATAACGTTCTTGACATTGTACTTGCAACAAAAGAAGAATTAATAGAGAATTTGAATGTTGGTGATGAATTCAGTAACAGCGACCATCGTACGATAACTTTCACTTTAAAGTTTACTAGTAACGAACCAAATAGTAGCATCGAAAAAGTCCCTAATTTCAAGAAAGCAAACTTCCATAAACTTAGAGCTATGTTTAAAGAAACTGACTGGAGCTTTTTAATTCACAATAACGACATAAATACATCTTGGAAGTTATTCGAAGCCACTTACCTAAAAGCAGTGCAAGACTGCATACCATCGAAAACTCGGCGTCCAGGCCATAATAATAAGCCCAAATGGTGGAATAAAGATATTTCAAACTGCCTGCTTGCTAAAAAAATTTGCTAATGATAGATTAAAATCCTCACAAAATGACGAAGAACGGCTGAAATTTGTAGAGCTACGACGCAAAGCCAAAAAGTTAATTAAGCAAAGTAAAAAGACCTTAGAGTTACATATTGCGAATCAAAGTAAAACAAACCCGAAAGAATTCTATAGTTATATCAGAAAGAAAAAAGTAGTTACTTCAACTGTTGGACCGTTAGTCGATGAAAATGGAGAATACACCAAAGACGAAGAACAAATGAGTAATGCCCTCAATACCTTCTTTGCATCAGTTTTTACAACAGAAGACCTCAGTGATATCCCTACACCATCGCCGATTCAGATTGATAATTCAGATGTTCTAAGCAATATCACCGTTACAGAGAGAGAAGTATTGAATTGTTTAGATAAACTCAAGGTAAATAAAACGCCTGGACCTGATACAATCTCGCCTAGAGTTCTAAAGGAAGCTAATGATGAGCTCTCTAAACCACTGACATTACCATTCAATAAATCCTTGCAGTCTGGAACTATGCCCGATCAGTGGAAGCTAGCCAACGTAACACCGATATTCAAAAAAAGCTGCAAATCCCTACCCAGTAACTATCGTCCAATTAGCTTAACCTCAGTTGTATGTAAAATGCTAGAAACGGTCATACGAGACAGACTCGTAAATCACTTAGAGGAAAATAACATACTTAAAGATACTCAACACGGCTTTCGTAAAAAACGTTCCTGTTTAAAAAACCTCTTAGACTTCTTCCACGATATCCTCAACCTCTACGATGAGAGTAAAGCTGTAGATATTATATACCTTGATTTTCAAAAGGCCTTTGACAAAGTTCCCCACAAACGTTTACTGCTAAAACTAAAAGCGCATGGAATACAAGACGGTGTGTTGAAATGGATAGAAAATTGGCTCAGCGACAGAAAGCAAAGAGTAGTCATAAACGGTAAGGCATCAAAATGGACCAATGTAAGTAGCGGGGTACCCCAGGGATCGGTACTAGGACCAATTCTCTTTCTAATTTACATCAACGACATAGATGAGGGTCTCACCTGTACAATCTCAAAATTTGCTGACGATACAAAAATTGCAAATAGCGTACTCTCAAAAGAACAAGTTGACGATATGCAACACAATCTAGATAAATTGTCATGTTGGGCCCAAATTTGGCAAATGAGTTTCAATGCGGATAAATGTAAAGTACTACATATCGGATACCTAAATGAGAAAGCAAACTATTCGATGAATGGCACTCAGCTTAAGAATGTAAACAGAGAAACCGATCTGGGAGTAACAATATCGAGTAACCTAAAACCGAGTCAACAATGTTCAGAAGTTGTTAAGAAGGCAAACAAAATAATTGGCTTTATAGGCAGGTCATTTGAGCATAAATCCAAAGAAGTTATCCTAACCCTTTACAATTCATTAGTCCGCCCTCTTCTGGAATACTGCGTTCAATCCTGGTGCCCTTATTACCAAAAAGATATAAACAAGCTAGAACGAGTTCAACGTAGAGTTACCAAAATGATACCTAGCCTAAAGAACAAACCATACGAACAGCGTCTTAGAGAATTAAATCTATTTCCTTTAACCCAGCGCAGATTAAGAGGTGACTTAATTCAAGTGTTCAAAATCATCAAAGGCATCGACAATATGAACTGTAGTAAGTACTTCACTATCGACCAATCTAATTACACGCGGGGAAACGGTTGCAAAATTATTGGTAAATCTTTTAACTCACACGAATCTAAGAATTTCTTCTTCAATCGAGTTGTCAACTTGTGGAATGGGCTTCCCCGAAACGTTATAGACTGCATCACCGTTGATTCATTTAAACTCCGCCTAGACAAATATCTCGCATCAAACCCGCGACTGACTGCGTTTGTAAATGAATAACTTTATTTTATCCCCCCCTCAGTTACTAACCCATCTGTCCCCTACTAACTTCCTAATCCTGCCACGGACATTAGTTCCAGGGCAGTAATTCCCCTTCCAATGTTCCCTTACCCACTCTAAACCACTGTTTGGACACTTGATCCTCAGTGTTTTGGAGGACAAGCAACCTAGAAGGGTCACTAGATCTGTTGTTGCTTGATTTCCTTTGTACTCCTTTGTACTTTGTACTTGCTTGTTCGTCAAGGGGAATCCACGCAATGCGAGCTAAGCTCATTATTATCGCGCCTCCTTAACTGGGAATGTATTGCGTGAAATGCATGTTAAGTGTTTAAGTATCGTTGGAATGGCTGTGGATGTGTGTGTAGTCTGTATTTTAGCCAATTGGCGACATCTGGAAACGATGGTTTAGGGTTAATCTGTACGGTACCATTCTCACTACGGTACCAGACTCACCCGAAGGCTTAGGTTGACCAGTACGATACCCATCTCACCTTGTAACCGTGTGTGTGTGTGTGTAATAATAATAATAATAATAATAATAATAATAATAATAATAATCGGTTTATTTCAAGCCGGCAGCCAATGGGGCTGAAAATACACAGACTTAACCTATATCTTATCCTAAGGGATCAACAGACTGATCCTGGCAGCTAACGAGAGCGCCTACATAGGCTACCCCCGAAGGAGTAGGACGTGGGCAGGAGACTTTGTGGGTCCCCCGAGACGGTCCGTCCAGACTTTGCCTTCACGGCCAGGGAAAGTTTTTGAGAGAACTTCCCCTGCCGGCGCGTGGGATCGAACCCCCGACACCAGAGCTAGCACTCCCAATACAGAGTACTAAGCGCGCTCGGCCACCGTACGTGTGTGTGTGTGTGTGTGCGTGTGTGTCAGTGTTGGGGTGTATGTGAGTATCAGGGTGTACTGTGTGTGTGTGTGTGTCAGTGTTGGGGTGTATGTGAGTATCAGTGTGTGTGTGTGTGTGTCAGTGTTGGGGTGTATGTGAGTATCAGTGTGTGTGTGTCAGTGTTGGGGTGTATGTGAGTATCAGTGTGTGTGTGTGTGTTTGTATGTGAGTATCAGTGTGTGTGTGTGTGTGTCAGTGTTCGGGTGTATGTGAGTATCAGTGTGTGTGTGTGTGTGTCAGTGTTCGGGTGTATGTGAGTATCAGTGTGTGTGTGTGTGTCAGTGTTGGGGTGTATGTGAGTATCAGTGTGTGTGTGTGTGTGTCAGTGTTGGAGTGTATGTGAGTATCAGTGTGTGTGTGTCAGTGTTGGGGTGTATGTGAGTATCAGTTTGTGTGTGCGTGTGTCAGTGTTGGGGTGTATGTGAGTATCAGTGTGTGTGTGTGTGTGTCAGTGTTGGGGTGTATGTGAGTATCAGTGTGTGTGTGTCAGTGTTGGGGTGTATGTGAGTATCAGTGTGTGTGTGTGTCAGTGTTGGGGTGTATGTGAGTATCAGTGTGTGTGTGTGTGTCAGTGTTGGGGTGTATGTGAGTATCAGTGTGTGTGTCAGTGTTGGGGTGTATGTGAGTATCAGTGTGTGTGTGTGTGTCAGTGTTGGGGTGTATGTGAGTATCAGTGTGTGTGTGTGTGTCAGTGTTGGGGTGTATGTGAGTATCAGTGTGTGTGTGTCAGTGTTGGGGTGTATGTGAGTATCAGTGTGTGTGTGTGTGTGTCAGTGTTGGGGTGTATGTGAGTATCAGTGTGTGTGTGCATGTGTCAGTGTTGGGGTGTATGTGAGTGTCAGTGGTGTGTGTGTGTCAGTGTTGGGTGAGTACAGTGTGTGTGTGTCAGTGTTGGGGTGTATGTGAGTATCAGTGTGTGTGTGTGTGTCAGTGTTGGGGTGTATGTGAGTATCAGTGTGTGTGTGTGTCAGTGTTGGGGTGTATGTGAGTACATTTGTGTGTGTGTGTCAGTGTTGGGGTGTATGTGAGTATCAGTGTGTGTGTGTCAGTGTTGGGGTGTATGTGAGTATCAGTTTGTGTGTGTGTGTGTGTCAGTGTTGGGGTGTATGTGAGTATCAGTGTGTGTGTGTGTGTCAGTGTTGGGGTGTATGTGAGTATCAGTGTGTGTGTGTCAGTGTTGGGGTGTTGTGTATGTATCAGTGTGTGTGTGTCAGTGTTGGGGTGTAGTGAGTATCAGTGTGTGTCAGTGTTGGGGTGTATGTGAGTATCAGTTTGTGTGTGTGTGTGTGTCAGTGTTGGGGTGTATGTGAGTATCAGTGTGTGTGTGTCAGTGTTGGGGTGTATGTGAGTATCAGTGTGTGTGTGTGTGTGTCAGTGTTGGGGTGTATGTGAGTATCAGTGTGTGTGTGTGTGTCAGTGTTGGGGTGTATGTATCAGTGTGTGTGTGTGTGTGTCAGTGTTGGGGTGTATGTGAGTATCAGTGTGTGTGTGTCAGTGTTGGGGTGTATGTGAGTATCAGTGTGTGTGTGTCAGTGTTGGGGTGTATGTGAGTATCAGTGTGTGTGTGTCAGTGTTGGGGTGTATGTGAGTATCAGTGTGTGTGTGCGTGTCAGTGTGTGTATGTGTTTGTTATAACTTACAACTTTCTGTAACCCATTAGTAGTATTGTTATTATACACCATTGCTAGTATTACCATTTGTTAATATTAATATTACCATTGGCCTTAATCCTACCGCTGTTTGCTATCATGGGAGACTGATGATATGGTTATAGGGAAGGATTTTTGGTGGGGGGGGGGAGGTTATCTCTCTCTCTCTCTCTCTCTCTCTCTCTCTCTCTCTCATCTCTCTCTCTCTCTCTCTCTCTCTCTCTCTCTCTCTCTCTCTCTCTCTCTCTCTCTCTCTCTCTCTCTCCGGAAACATGTTTCTATCGAAAAATGTACAAATTTAGCTAGCTGCCTAACAATTACTCCAAAATATGCTGGCTCGCTATCGCTCGCCAGGCATACATTTTGGCGTTATTGATATTATTACTATTACCGCTGTTGGCTATGTTGAGAGAGCGAGAGAGAGAGAGACTGAGTGAGAGAGTGTGTGTGAGAGAGAGAGAGAGAGAGTGAGTGGGTGTGTATGAGAGAGAGAGAGCGAGTGAGTGAGTGAGTGAGTGAGAGAGTGTTAGTACAAAGGAGTACAAAGGAAATCAAGCAACAACATATCTAGTGACCCTTCTAGGCTGCTTGTCCTCCAAAACACTGAGGATCAAGTGTCCAAACAGTGGTTTAGAGTGGGTAAGGGAACATTGGAAAGGGAACTACTGCCCTGCCACTAACGTGGCAGGACTAGGAAGTTAGTAGGGGACATATGGGTTAGTAACTGAGGGGAGGATAAAGTTATTCATTTACAAACGCAGTCAGTCGCGGGTTTGATGCGAGATATTTGTCTAGGCGGAATTTAAATGAATCAACGGTGCTGCAGTCTATAACGTCTCGGGGAAGCCCATTCCACAAGTTGACAACTCGATTGAAGAAGAAATTCTTAGATTCGTGCGAGTTAAAAGATTTACCAATAATTTTGCAACCGTTTCCCCGCGTGTAATTAGATTGGTCGATAGTGAAGTACTTACTACAGTTCATATTGTCGATGCCTTTGATGATTTTGAACACTTGAATTAAGTCGCCTCTTAATCTGCGCTGGGTTAAAGGAAATAGATTTAATTCTCTAAGACGCTCTTCGTATGGTTTGTTCTTTAGGCTAGGTATCATTTTGGTAACTCTACGTTGAACTCCTTCTAGCTTGTTTATATCTTTTTGATAATAAGGGCACCAGGATTGAACGCAGTATTCCAGAAGAGGGCGGACTAAGGAATTGTAAAGGGTTAGAATAACTTCTTTGGATTTATGCTCAAATGACCTGCCTATAAAGCCAATTATTTTGTTTGCCTTCTTAACAACTTCTGAACATTGTTGACTCGGTTTTAGGTTACTCGATATTGTTACTCCCAGATCAGTTTCTCTGTTTACATTCTTAAGCTGAGTGCCATTCATCGAATAGTTTGCTTTCTCATTTAGGTATCCGACATGTAGTACTTTAAATTTATCCGCATTGAAACTCATTTGCCAAATTTGGGCCCAACATGACAATTTATCTAGATTGTGTTTCATATCGTCAACTTGTTCTTTTGAGAGTACGCTATTTGCAATTTTTGTATCGTCAGCAAATTTTGAGATTGTGCAGGTGAGACCCTCATCTATGTCGTTGATGTAAATTAGAAAGAGAATTGGTCCTAGTACCGATCCCTGGGGTACCCCGCTACTTACATTGGTCCATTTAGATGCCTTACCGTTTATGACTACCCTTTGCTTTCTGTTGCTGAGCCAATTTTCTATCCATTTCAACACACCGTCTTGTATTCCATGCACTTTTAGTTTTAGCAGTAAACGTTTGTGGGGAACTTTGTCAAAGGCCTTTTGAAAATCAAGGTATATAATATCTACAGCTTTACTCTCATCGTAGAGGTTGAGGATATCGTGGAAGAAGTCTAAGAGGTTTGTTAAACAGGAACGTTTTTTACGAAAGCCGTGTTGAGTATCTTTAAGTATGTTATTTTCCTCTAAGTGATTTACGAGTCTGTCTCGTATGACCGTTTCTAGCATTTTACATACAACTGAGGTTAAGCTAATTGGACGATAGTTACTGGGTAGGGATTTGCTGCCTTTTTTTAATATCGGTGTTACGTTGGCTAGCTTCCACTGATCAGGCATAGTTCCAGACTGCAAGGATTTATTGAATAGTAATGTCAGTGGTTTGGAGAGCTCATTCTTAGCTTCCTTTAGAACTCTAGGCGAGATTGTATCAGGTCCTGGCGTTTTATTTACCTTGAGTGTATCTAAACAATTCAATACTTCTCTCTCTGTAACGGTGATATTGCTTAGAACATCTGAATTATCAATCTGAATCGGCGATGGTGTAGGGATATCACTGAGGTCTTCTGTTGTAAAAACTGATGCAAAGAAGGTATTGAGGGCATTACTCATTTGTACTTCGTCTTTGGTGTATTCTCCTTTTTCATCGACTAACGGTCCAACAGTTGAAGTAACTACTTTTTTCTTTCTGATATAACTATAGAATTCTTTCGGGTTTGTTTTACTTTGATTCGCAATATGTAACTCTAAGGTCTTTTTACTTTGCTTAATTTACTTTTTGGCTTTGCGTCGTAGCTCTACAAATTTCACCCGTTCTTCGTCATTTTGTGAGGATTTTAATCTATCATTAGCAAATTTTTTAGCAAGCAGGCAGTTTGAAATATCTTTATTCCACCATTTGGGCTTATTATTATGGCCTGGACGCCGTATTTTCGATGGTATGCAGTCTTGCACTGCTTTTAGGTAAGTGGTTTCGAATAACTTCCAAGATGTATTTATGTCGTTATTGTTAATTAAAAAGCTCCAGTCAGTTTCTTTAAACATAGCTCTAAGTTTATGGAAGTTTGCTTTCTTGAAATTAGGGACTTTTTCGATGCTACTATTTGGTTCGTTACTAGTAAACTTTAAAGTGAAAGTTATCGTACGATGGTCGCTGTTACTGAATTCATCACCAACATTCAAATTCTCTATCAATTCTTCTTTTGTTGCAAGTACAATGTCAAGAACGTTATTACCACGGGTCGGCGTTCGAACAAATTGATAAAGCGAACTCTCTTGCAAGTTCGTATACAAGTCATGTCCGGAGTGTGAAGTAAGAGTATCGCCCCACTTGGTCACAGGTAAATTAAAGTCGCCAAAAATTACGGTATCTTGTGAGTTACTTACATCTGCAATTTGTTCGTAAATTTCTCGGTCAGTTTGCACTGATTGAGCTGGAGGTCTGTATATTAACGCAAGTATTATTTTTGTACCTTTATTATTCTTTATTAGCACAAAAGATGTGTCGACGTTCACAATTTGAGGTTTTGACACGAGGGTCGAGGGTCGGGTTAAGACTTTCTTTGATATAAAATAAAACGCCACCTCCATTTTTATTTATTCGGCTGTTCTCAAACATTACATAACCGGGAAGTGAATACTCTGCTAAAAAGTCTCTATCTTCTGTATTGAGCCAAGATTCTGTTATGCCAATCTCATCATAATTTTCTGTAAACACTAGTTCCTCTAAATCTGAAAATTTATTGCGTATGCTACGAGCGTTTGCATAGAAAACCTTTAAAGTTGCGGTTTTAGAACTCGCAGAACGTTCTTTCATCAATTTTTTCATCAAATCATGTTGTGTGAGAGAGAGAGAGACTGATGATATGGCTATACGTATAGGGAAGAATTTAGGGATAGGTTATATATCAATGTTATCAGGCATTAACTGGAGATGGGTAGTTTATCTAGACCCCCTTCTCCCTCATCTTTAGCCCCGTTAGTTTTTAGATTTTAAGATGTTTGCTCTATTAGTTTGTCGATTTTAAGACCTTCCGCCCCATTTCATTGTCAATATTAAGTCCTTTTGTGCCATATAGGTGTCCAGTTTTTTTCTGGCAAACGAAAGTGAGCCTGTAATTTTGGAAGAATCGGCCTTCGGCCGGGAAATTTTTCTACCGAAAAATGTACAAATGAATCTAAAAAGGGGATCTAATGATTTTTTTTTTAGTTTGATGGAGGTCTAGGGAGAAAACTAATAAAATAATACAAAGATACAACAGTAAGGAAATAAATACACCCATCTGCCCTTAATATTACTAGCGATATTATTAACATTATCGCTGTTTGGGAGACTGATGATATCATATTGAGAGAGACAGAGAGTGAGTGAGCGAGTGAGTGAGTGAGTGAGAGAGAGAGAGAGAGAGAGAGAGAGAGAGAGAAAGAGTGAGTGAGCGAGCGAGTGAGTGAGAGAGAGAGAGAGAAAAAGAGAGTGTGAGAGAGAGTGTGTGTGTATGAGAGAGAGAGAGTGTGAGTGTATGAGAAAGAGAGAGTGTGAGTGTGTGTTTGTATGAGAGAGAGAGTGTGTGTGAGAGGAGAGTGTGTGTGGGAGAGAGCGAGAGACTGATGCTATGGTTATAGGAAAGGATTGGGGGGGGTAGGTGATATATCAATGTTAACAGGCATTAAGGGGAGACGGGCCGTTTTTCTATGCCCCCTTCTCCCTCATGTTTACCCCATTAGTTTGTCGATTTTAAAACTTTATGCCCCATTTCTTTGTCAATATTTAGACCTTTCGTGCCATTAAGGTGTTGATCTGTTCCTGGCGAGCGATAGTAAGCCTGTAATTTTAGAAAAACTGGTCTTCGGCCGGGACATTTTTCAACCGAAAAATGTACAAATTAATCTAAAAGGGGGATCTAATGGATTTTTTTTTTTTTTAAAGTTTAATGGAGGTCTAGGGAGGAAACTAGAAAAATAATAAATACATTGTAAAATCGACCAAAAATTGAACCATCCCCCCTTAATTAACTGGAATCGGTTTGAAACCGTCATATTGGGTAGGCTATTGTTGATGGTATTTATATTGTTAATATTTATTGATTATTGCATCGTTCAGCTGAGCTTTAAGGGGGGTCACCGGATTTTTTTGTTTTTGTATCTTTCTCTCCTTTTCTCTCTTTCCCTGGCTTGTATCCATTCGGCCCCTTTCAGCCAACTGATTTAAGACGTTTATCCCTATCCAGGTGTCGATTTCTTCCTGGCGAGCGATAGCGAGCCAGCATTATATGGAGAAATCCGGCTTCGCCAGAGACATTTTTCTATCGAAAAATGCACAAATTTAGCTTGCTGTCAAAACAAAAATATATATATGCTGGCTCGCTACCGCTCGCCAGGAAAATATTGACACCTGGATGGGGGTAAACGTCTTAAAACAGTAGGCTGAATGGGGCCGAATGGATTCAAACCAAAGAGAGAGGGATAGAAAGAGAAGAAAGCGAGGTGGGTTCCCTTAACCCTTTGAGTACCAGCGTCGTGTGTTACCGTATATTATATTCTAGCTATATGTTGACGATAGCGTACAGCTATATGTTGACGATAGCATACAGCTATATGTTGACGATAGCATACAGCTATATGTTGACGATAGCATACAGCTATATGTTGACGATAGCATACAGCTATATGTTGACGATAGCATACAGCTATATGTTGACGATAGCATACAGCTATATGTTGACGATAGCATACAGCTATATGTTGACGATAGCATACAGCTATATGTTGACGATAGCATACAGCTATATGTTGACGATAGCATACAGCTATATGTTGACGATAGCATACAGCTATATGTTGACGATAGCATACAGCTATATGTTGACGATAGCATACAGCTATATGTTGACGATAGCATACAGCTATATGTTGACGATAGCATACAGCTATATGTTGACGATAGCATACAGCTATATGTTGACGATAGCATACAGCTATATGTTGACGATAGCATACAGCTATATGTTGACGATAGCATACAGCTATATGTTGACGATAGCATACAGCTATATGTTGACGATAGCATACAGCTTAGAAAGGATCTGTGGTCGTCCAAAAGGGTTGGTTGAGATAGTTTGAAGCCTTATTATTGCTAGAGGTCCTTCTGAAGCTGACTAAAATCGTCTACCCATTTCCAGAATATTGTTAAAGGATATCAACAGTACTGAACGGGTTATTATACGGTACCGGGTATTATTATTATTATTATTATGTTGTTTCCGGTTAATAGCAGAGTCCCTCCTCACTCACCATCTTTAGCCCACCTTGGGCACCCAGGAATTCTCCTCCAACCTATTATGTTTCTAAGGTATTGTGTATATTTTAGCCTACAATATCTACACGTAGTTCACATATGGTTTAGCTGTTTCTGTTGTTTCTGTTTGTTTCTATCTCTTTTTTTCGCGATTTCTAACTTTTTATGTTTTTTCTAAAAAACTGTCTTGTTGGTGCGATGCATAAGGTGTTGATTTTCGGTGTGAGTATCCTGGGTTCGAATCCACGGACTGCCACATGTGTTTGTAAATTTCATTAATCGATTTTAGGAGTATAGTTGGTTGTTGGAAGGAACATAATAATTAGTATTAAAATTAAAAATATATTTGCTTTAAATGTCAACATAATGTATTAATACATTTATTTCTTATTGATTTAGGTCTGATGATGACATATGTTAATGTCGAAACGTTACCGGTACCAGAATAAAGATGTTCGTGTTTACCTTGGTGTTGCTTGCCCTTATAAGACTCCGCTTCCCCCGAGGAGAATCTATTGCCACTACTATATATATATATATATATATATATATATATATATATATATATATATATATATATATATATATATATATATATTATACAGTATATATATACAGTACATATATATATATATATACAGTATATATATATATATATATATATATATATATATATATATATATATATATATATAATATATATATATATATAATATATATATAATATTATATGTCGGTAATATATATATGTCGGTAATCCCGACACTGACTTACGGAAGCGAAGCATGGACGTTGGTTGAGAGACTCAGACCAAGAGTGAGAGCAGTGGAAATGAATTAGTTAAGGAGTGCGTGCGGAGTTACATGGAGGGATAGACAGACTAATGAGGAAGTAAGAAGGAGGTGTGGTGTGGAGGTAGATGTGCTGGAAAGTGTGAAAAGGAACAACTTGACATGGTTCGGCCATATGGAACGTATGGAAAGCGAGAGAATGACTAATAGGGTGTACGAGAGCGAGGTGGAGGGACAGAGAGGGAGAGGTAGACCGAATGAGAGGTGGAAGGATGGAGTGAGGAAGTACATGAACGAAGGCGGTGCTGGTTGGGGGGAGGGGCGTCGACTGATTATTTTTTTTTTTTCTATGTGATTGAGGGATATATATACAGTACATATATATATATACAGTATATATACAGGGGCGTCGACTGACTGGGGGAGGTGCATGGGGGCGGTTCGTTCGTGGCCACCCCTTCGGGGATCACGGCGTCAGGCAATAGATAGATTGTGATTGAGGTATATATATACAGTACATATATACATAGATTGAGGGAGGCAAAAGGCATTACTGCCTATAGCGAGTGCCTCCCCCATAGTTGAAAGAGTGACAGGGCCAAAATCAAGGGACGTTCGAGCCAAAATGCCTGGACACACGGAGTTTGAAGCAATTTAAGTCATAGGAAGAGGGAAAGACTGATTCTGGGAGAGAGTTCCAGAGCTCAGCTGTTGAGTAGAAGAAAGTTTGAGAGTAACGTTTCACTCTTGGGTTGGAGAGTGCACAGAGTAGGGGTGGGATTGAGTTGCAAGACGGATACCACGTGCCCTACGTAAAGGAGGTGGTATGCACTGGGATAGCTCTGAGAAACACTGATTATTATAGTAGCGATAGAATAGCGAGAGAGATGCAACATTGCGGCGGAGAGAGAGAGATTGCAGAGAGTTGGTGAGTGGACGGGAGTTAATGATACGAAAGGCCTTCCTTTCAACTTTGTCTAGGAGAGCGGTGTGAGAGGAACCTCCCCACACATGTGAACAATACTCAATACAAGGGCGCACAATGCCCCTGTACAGAGCAAGAAGCTGTGCAGGGGAAAAAGAACCCCCTAAGGCGGTTTGAGCACACCCAGCTTCTGGGAGGCTGCTTAGCAAGACTGGTAATATGGTCCTTCCAAATGAGAGCAGAAGAAAAAGAGACACCAAGAATATTGAGAGAAGATGAAGGGTTGATTTTTGTATTGTTGAAGAATAAGGGATAGTCCGCTGGGAGATCCTGACGGGTAGATAGATGGAGAAATTGGGTTTTGGAAGCATTAAAGTTAACAAGGTTTTCTCTGCCCCAATTGGGGAAATAGTATTTAGATCAAATTTAAGAGTTTCTATGGCTTCATTACGTTTGTCGTTGAGGAATGCTGGCTGGGGCGTTCTGAAAAAACTAATGGAGTAGTGTAAGGTTGAGTAGTCTGCGTATGAATGGATGGGAATTAAGGTACAGTTAAGGAGATTAT
>CM064553.1:1322924-1325301 GCA_032716605.1 Paralithodes platypus | reverse complement strand
CAGCAGTTTGAATAGAAGAAGATTGAGAATAACGTTTCACTCTTGAGTTGGAGTAGTAGAAGTTGCACCTGAGCAGGGGGGGATTTTGTTGCAAGACGGGTGCTACGGGTTTTGATGGGCACATACATACATACATACATACAAATGGTATAGCAAGACAATGTTGACACATTTGAGTCGTAGAGGTAGATTATATGTATGTAAGTATGTATGTACTGTATGTATGTATGTACTGTATGTATGTATGTATGTATGTATGTATGTATGTATGTATGTACTGTATGTACTGTATGTATGTACTGTATGTATGTATGTACTGTATGTATGTATGATCTGAATGTATGTATGTATGTATGTATGTATGTACTGTATGTATGTATGTATGTACTGTAGGTACTGTATGTCTGTACTGTATGTAACTGTATGATGTATGTATGTATGTACCTGTATAGTATGTATGTACTGTATGTATGTATGGTACTGTTATGGGTAGGTATGTACTGTAGGTATGTATGTACTGTGTGTATGTACTGTATGTATGTACTGTATGTATGTACTGTATGTAGGTAGGAGTATGTTTACTGTATGTAGGTATGTACTGTATGTATGAACTTTATGTATGTATGTATTTACGGTATGTATGTACTGTATGTATGTATGTATGTTCTGTATGTATGTATGTACTGTCTGTATGTAACTGGTCTGTATGTATGTATGTAATGTATGTATGTATGTATGTAAGGTAGGTATGTATTATGTACTGGTATGTGTGTAGGTATGTATGTAGTATGTATGTATGTAATGTACTGTATGTATGTAG
Organism: Paralithodes platypus; assembly: GCA_032716605.1. Taxonomy (NCBI): domain Eukaryota; kingdom Metazoa; phylum Arthropoda; class Malacostraca; order Decapoda; family Lithodidae; genus Paralithodes; species Paralithodes platypus. Next base: position 1,324,481 of record CM064553.1, on the reverse strand, counting down.
TATGTATGTATGTATGTATAATAAATAATAATAATCAATTACCGGTTTATCACAAAAAGAGGCCCGGAGGCTGAAAATATACAAGGAAGTTGATACATAGTTAAAATTAAAATAAAAATTAAAAATTTTAAAATGGACACAGAGCTACACAGGCTAAAAATTTACAATGAAAAATATGTATATAATTTATTGATTGGTTTTAAGACCGTAATTATTAAAGGAATGGCGCTATTCTTGTAGCGGTCAGTCCGTGGTGCTCGTACGAGGGGGACAATACGGTTGGTGAAGAGTGGCGAACAGCGCGTAGAGGTGGATGGGCGTCGGGCGGTAGTAGGTGCCGGGTTGGTCTGTGGTTGTTTAGTAGTTTGCTGGAGATCTGCTGAAGGTGTTGTTCGTAGAGGTTAGATATGGGGAGTACGTTAATTAGGTTACATGCATCTTGGTTTAAGTGCGTTGTAGTTGGCCCCTTACATTATTCTGAGTGCTCTCTTCTGAATTTTTTTCTAATTTATTTCTTTGGGTTAAGTTGAAGAGAGGATGACCAAACGGGGTGAAGCATAGCAGAGTGTGGGGATATAAAAGATTTGTATAAAAGAAGCATGTTCATCTCTGGGAACCCCTAGTTGTTGTCAGGGTGGGTAACATGAGTAGCCATTAAGAAGAAGCACTAGCTATGGTGTTAACATGTTTATCCCAGAGTAGTTTTTGCTGAAGGAATCCACCAAGTAATTTAGTGGACCGAACTATCTCGAGGGTGTGATTGCCAAGCTTGCGGGTGGGGGGAGGGATGGGTTTAGAAGCAACATTGAAGTTCATGACAAGTGTTTTGTTTAGGTTAATCGTGACCCCATTATCTTGTGTCCAGGTCAGTAGGGCATCTAGGTTGGCTTGGAGAATGCTGTCGTCTTGAGAAGCGTTGCTGGATGGAAGAGGCTAGTGTGGAAATCGTTCAACATATTTCCATTTGAGTTCTGCTTCTTGCCGGGCGTTATTGCTGAGTATTAAATAACCGAGGGGCCCCATTCGTTGTTGTCCTTGAGGCAAACCGCAAGTAAAGTGTTTGTGAACTGGAGATACTGCCTAGAAAGCGGACGGATTGTTGACGGTCGTTGAGGAAATCCGCCAACCAGGAGGTAAGACATTCCCTGAGGCCAAGGTGTAGTGCTTTCTTAATTATAATGGTGTGGTTCACTAGATCGAAGGCCTTTTTTTAAATCTATGAATACTGCTGTTACTGACGTGTTTCGGGCGGTTCCTAAATGTTTATTGAAGGAGTATGTATGAAGTTAATGTATACAGAAAGGATGTATGTATGTATAATGGATTGTGTACTGGTATTGGATGTATGTATATATGTATGTACTGTATGTATGTATGTACTGTATGTATGTATGTATGTATGTATGTATGTATGTAAGTATGCATGTATGTATGTATGTATGTATGTACTGTATGTATGTATGTATGTATGTATGTACTGCATGTATGTACTGTATGTATGTATGTATATATGTATGTAAGTATGTATGTACTGTATGTATGTATGTACTGTATGTA